>JAWMAG010000248.1:0-133226 GCA_037013455.1 Ceratitis rosa | reverse complement strand
AAGCTTGAGTTTGGTACAAACATAGGCTACATTTTGCTCAGAGTAACAGGAAGAATGCAATTCTCCCAGGGAAGTGGAACTGGTACTGACCTATTCGAAAAACTTTATATAACGATTGATTTACCTAAAATTCGGTACATAGGAAGACTGCGTTACACTTCGACAAATGGATCAGGAACTGTGCTATTGGAAAAAATTGTGTTTAAAGATCGCATTTACTTAAAATTCGGTACATCGGTGGTATTTTGCTTAGATTAACATGACGATTACAGTTTTCTCCGGGAAATGGACCAGGGACTAAAAGAATCGAAAAAACTTTATTTAGTTATCGATTTACTTAAAATTCGGTACATAGGTGCATTTTGCTTATGTTAACAGGAAGACAACAGTTTCCTCCGGGAAGTGGACCAAAGACTGACCTTATCGAAAAAACTTTATTTAATTATCGACTTGCTTGAAATTCGTACATTGGTGGCATTTTGGTTAGGTTTATAGGAAGACTACAAATTTCCCCGGGAAGTGGACCAGGGACTGACCTTATCGAAAAAAGGTTATTTAATTATCAACTTGCTTGAAATTCGGTACATAGGTGACAACTTTCTTAGGTTAATAGGAAGACTACAGCTTTCTCCGGGAAGTGGACCAGGGACTGACATAATCGAAAATACTTTTTTTAATTATCGATTTGTTGAAAACTCGGCGCATAGGTGGCATTTTGCTTAGGTTAATAGGAAGACTACAGTTTTCTCCGGGAAGTGGACCAGGAACTGACATAATCGAAAAAACTTTAGTTAATTATCGATTTGCTTAAAGTTCGGTACATAGGTGGCATTTTGATATGGTTAAGGGTAGGAGTCATTTTTCTTAGATTAACAGGAAGAGTACAATTCTCCCCGTAAAGTGGACTAAGGAGTGACCTATTCGAAAAACTTTTTATTAGGATCGATTTGTTTGATTCTCGGCACTTAGAAAGGTGGCATTTTCCTTAGATTAACAGGAAGACTACAATTCTCTCCGGGAAGCGGACCAAGGACTGACCTATTTGAAAAAACTGTATTTAATGATCGATTTGCTTGAAGTTCAGTACCTGTGTACCTATGTACATTTTGCCAAGATTAACAGGAAGACTACAGTTTTCTAAATGGACAATGGACTGATCTATTCGAAAAAAAATTAAATTTAGTGATTGATTAACTTAAAATTCGGTACTTAGGTGACAATTTTCTTAGGTTAATAGGAAGACTACAATTCTTTCCGGCTAAGTGGACCAGGGACTGACCTATTCGAAAAAATTGTATTTAATGATCGATTTGCTTGATTCTCGGCACATAGAAAGGTGGCATTTTGCTTAGATTAACTGGAAGACTACAATTCTCCCCGGGAAGCGGACCAAGGACTGACCTATTTCAAAAAACTGTATCTAATTATCGATTTGCTTGAAATTCGGTACACACATTGGTGACATTTTTCTTAGATTAACAGGAAGAATACAGTTTTCTCCGATAAATGGACCAGGGACTGACCTGATCGAAAAAACTTTATAATATGACCGATTTGCTTGAAATTCGGAGCATACATAGGCGACAATTTTTTTAGATTAACAGGAAGACTACGATTCCCCCAGGAAAAAGGACCAGGGACTGACCTATTCGAAAAAATTTTATTTAGTGATCGATTTACTTAAAATTCTGTACATAGGAGGCATTTTGCTTAGAGTAACAGGAAGATTACAGTTTTCTCCGGGAAGTGGTCCAGGAACTGACATATTCGAAAATACTTTATTTAATTATCGATTTGCTTGAAATTCGGTACACACATAGGTGACATTTTTCTTAGGTTAATAGGAAGACTACAGCATTCTACGTGAAGTGGCCCAAGGACTGACATAATCGAAAAAAGTTTATTTAATTATCGATTTGCTTAAAAGGGGCTGATTCTGTTCGAAACAAATGTATTTAGTGATCGATTTGCTTGAATAGGTTTATTTATTGCTTAATTTACTTGAAGTTCGGCACATAGCTAACATATTTCTTAGATTAACAGAACGACTGCAGTTTTTTCCCGGAAGTGGACCATGGACTGTCATATTCGAAAAAACTTTATTTAAAGATCGATTTGCTTACAATTCGGTACATACATACGTGGTATTTTGCTCAGAATAACTGGAAGACTTCCACTCTTCCAGAGACTGACCTACTCGAAAAATTTATTTACTGCTAAACTTACTTTAAGTTCTATACATAAGTGACAATTGTCTTAGGACAATAGGAAGACTACAGTTTTCTCCGGGAAGTGGACCAGGGAGTGACCTATTCGAAAAACTTTATATAATGATCGATTTACTTAAAATTCGGTACATAGGTGCCATTTTGTTAGATTAACAGGAAGACTGCAGTTTTCTCCATGAAGTGGACCAGGGACTGACCTATTCGAAAAAATTGTATTTATTGATCGATTTGCTTGATTCTCAGCACATAGAAAGGTGGCACTTCCTTAGATTAACAGGAAGACTACAATGCTCCCCGGGAAGCGGACCAAGGGCAGACCTATTTGAAAAAACTGTATCTAATTATCGATTTGCTTGAAATTCGGTACACACATAGGTGACATTTTTCTTAGATTAACAGGAAGACTACAGTTTTCTCCGGGAAGTGGACCAGGGACTGACCTGATCGAAAAAAATGTATAATATGATCGATTTGCTTGAAATTCGGTACATACATAGGCGACAATTTTTGTATTGTATTTAATGATCGATTTGCTTGATTCTCAGCACATAGAAAGGTCGCATTTTCCTTAGATAAAAGGAAGACTACAATTCTCCCCGGGTAAGCGGACCAAGGACTGACCTATTTAAAAAATTTGCGTCTAATGATCGATTTGCTTGAAGTTCAGTACATACATTGGTGGCATTTTGCTCAGAATAACAGGAAGACTACAACTCTCCCAGGGACTGGCCAACTCGAAAAAAGTTTATTTTTTGCTTTTGGGTAGTTTAATAGTAAGACTACAGTTTTCTCCGGGAAGTGGACCTGGGACTGACCTATTCGAAAAAACTATAGGTAATTATCGATTTACTTAAAATTCGGTACATAGGTGGCATTTTGCTTAGATTAGCAGGAAGACTACAGCTTTCTCCGGGAAGTGGACCAGGAACTGACATAATCGAAAAAACTTTGGTAAATTATCGATTTGCTTAAAATTCGGTACATAGGTGGCATTTTGATATGGTTAAGGGTAGGAGTCATTTTTCTTAGATTAACAGGAAGAGTACAATTCTCCCCGTAAAGTGGACCAAGGAGTGACCTATTCGAAAAACTTTTTATTAGGATCGATTTGTTTGATTCTCGGCACTTAGAAAGGTGGCATTTTCCTTAGATTAACAGGAAGACTACAATTCTCCCCGGGAAGCGGACCAAGGACTGACCTATTTGAAAAAACTGTATTTAATGATCGATTTGCTTGAAGTTCAGTACCTGGGTACCTATGTACATTTTGCTAAGATTAACAGGAAGACTACAGTTTTCTAAGTGGACAATGGACTGATCTATTCGAAAAAAAATTAAATTTAGTGATTGATTAACTTAAAATTCGGTACATAGGTGACAGTTTTCTTAGGTTAATAGGAAGACTACAATTCTTTTCGGCTAAGTGGACCAGGGACTGACCTATTCGAAAAAATTGTATTTAATTATCGATTTGCTTGATTCTCGGCACATAGAAAGGTGGCATTTTCCGTAGATTAACGTGAAGACTACAATTCTCCCCGGGAAGCGGACCAAGGACTGACCTATTTGAAAAAACTGTATCTATTTATCGATTTGCTTGAAATAAGGTACACACATTGGTGACATTTTTCTTAGATTAACAGGAAGACTACAGTTTTCTCCGGGAAATGAACCAGGGACTGACATGATCGAAAAAACTTTATAATATGATCGATTTGCTTGAAATTCGGAACATACATAGGCGACAATTTTTTTAGATTAACGGGAAGACTACGATTCTCCCCGGAAAAAGGACCAGGGACTGACCTATTCGAAAAAAATGTATTTAGTGATCAATTCGATACATAGGAGGCATTTTGCTTAGATTAACAGGAAGATTACAGTTTTCTCCGGGAGGTGGTCCAGGGACTGACATAATCGAAAATACTTTATTTATTTATCGATTTGCTTGAAATTCGGTACACACATAGGAGACATTTTTCTTAGGTTAATAGGAAGACTACAGCATTCTACGTGAAGTGGACCAAGGACTAACATATTCGAAAAAACTTTATTTAAAGATCGATTTGCTTACAATTTGGTACATAGATAGGTGGCATTTTGCTCAGAATAACTGGTAGGCTTCCACTCTCCCAGAGACTGACCTACTCGAAAAAAGTTTATTTATTGCTAAACTTACTTGAAGTTCGGTACATAGGTGACATTTTTCTTAGGTCAAAAGGAAGACTGTAGCTTTCTCCGGGAAGTGGACCAGGGACTGACCTATTCGAAAAAACTTTATTTAATTATCGATTTGCTTAAAATTCGGTACATAGGTGGCATATTGCTTAGATTAACAGGAAGGTAACAGTTTTCCCCGGGAATTGGATCAGGGATTGACCTATTCGAAAAATTTGTAATTAATGATCGATTTAGTTAAAAATCGATACATAGGTGGCATTTTGCTTAGTTTAACAACAAGATTACAGTTTTCCCGGGGAAGTAGACCAGGGGCTGACCTATTCGAAAAAACTGTATTTACTTAGGTGGCATTTTTCTAAGATTAATAAGAAGAGTACATTTCTCCCCGTAATGTGGACCAGGGAGTGACCTACTCGAAAAACTTTATATAACGATCGATTTACCTAAAATTCGGTACATATTTGCCATTTTGCGTAGATTAACAGGAAGACTGCATTTCTCTTCGACAAGTGGATCAGGAACTGACCTATTGGAAAAAATTGTGTCTAATGATCGATTTACTTAAAATTCGGTACATACATAGGTGGCATTTTGCGTAGATTAACAAGAAGACGGCATTTCTCTTCGACAAGTGGATCAGGAACTGTCCTATTGGAAAAAATTGTGTTTAATGATCGATTTAAAATTACATAGGTGGCATTTTGCTAAGATTAAAACGAAGATTACAATTTTCTCCGGGAAATGGACCAGGGACTGAAATAATCGAGAAAACTTTATTTAATTATCGACATGCTTGAATTTCGGTACATAGGTGGCATTTTGCTTATTTTAATAGGAAGACTACAGTTTTCTCCGGGAAGTGGACCAGGGACTGACATAATCGAAAAAACTTTATTTAATTAACGATTTGCTTAAAATTCGGTACATAGGTGACAATTTTCTTAGGTTAATAGGAAGACTACAGCTTTCTCCGGGAAGTGGACCAGGGACTGACATAATCGAAAAAAATTTATTTAATTATCGATTTGCTTAAAATTCGGTACATAGGTGACAATTTTCTTAGGTTAATAGGAAGACTACAGCTTCCTCCGGGAAGTGGACCAGGGACTGACATAATCGAAAAAACTTTATTTAATTATCGATTTGCTTAAAATTCGGTACATACGTATAGGTGGTATTTTGCTTAGGTTAATAGGAAGACTTCAGTTTTCTCCGGCAAGCGGACCAGGAACTGACATAATCGAAAAAACTTTATCTAATTATCGATTTGCTTAAAATTCGGTACAAAGGTGGCATTTTGATAAGGTTAATAGGAAGACTACAGCTTTTTCCGGGAAGTGGACCAGGGACTGAAATAATGGAAAAAACTTTATTTAATTATCGATTTGCTTAAAATTCGGTGCATACGTATAGGTGGCATTTTGATTAGGTTAATAGGAAGACTACAGTTTTCTCCGGGAAGTGGACCAGGAACTGACATAATCGAAAAACTTTATCTAATTATCGATTTGCTTAAAATTCGGTACATAGGTGGTATTTTGATAAGGTTAATATGAAGACTACAGTTTTCTCCGGGAAGTGGACCAGGGACTGACATTATCCAAAATACTTTATTTAATTATCGATTTGCTGAAAATTCGGTACATATGTGACAACTTTCTTAGGTTAATAGGAAGACTACAGCTTTCTCCGGGAAGTGGACCAGGGACTGATATAATCGAAAAAAATTCGGTGCATACGTATAGGTGGCATTTTGCTTAGGTTAATATGAAGACTACAGTTTTCTCCGGGAAGTGGACCAGGAACTGACATAATCGAAAATACTTTATCTAATTATCGATTTGCTTAAAATTCGGTACATAGGTGGCATTTTGATAGGGTTAATATGAAGACTACAGTTTTCTCCGGGAAGTGGACCAGGGACTGACATAATCGAAAATACTTTATTTAATTATCGATTTGCTTAAAATTTGTTACATAGGTGGCATTTTTCTTAGATTAACAGGAAGAGTATAATTCTCCCCGTAAAGTGGACCAGGGACTGGCCTATTCGAAACACTTTATATAATGATCGATTTACTTAAAATTCGGTACACGGGTGGCAATTCCCTTAGATTAACAGGAAGACTACATTTCTCTTCGACAAGTGGATCAGAAACTGACCTATTGGAAAAATTTGTGTTTAATGATCGATTTACTTAAAATTCGGCACATAGGTGACAACTTTCTTAGGTTAGTAGGAAGACTACAGCTTTCTCCGGGAAGTAGACCAGGGACTGACGTTATCGAAAAAAACTTTATTTAATTATCGCCTTGCTTGAATTTCGGTACATAGGTGGCATTTTGCTTATTTTAATAGGAAGACTACAGTTTTCTCCGGGAAGTGGACCAGGGACTGACATAATCGAAAAAACTTTATTTAATTATCGATTTGCTTAAAAATCGGTACATAGGTGACAATTTTCTTAGGTTCATAGGAAGACTACAGCTTTCTCCGGGAAGTGGACCAGGGACTGACATTATTCAAAATTTTTTATTTAATTATCGATTTGCTGAAAATTCGGTACATACGTATAGGTGGCATTTTGCTTAGGTTAATAGGAAGACTACAGTTTTCTCCGGCAAGTGGACCAGGAACTGACATAATCGAAAAAACTTTATCTAATTATCGATTTGCTTAAAATTCGGTACATAGGTGACTTTTTGATAAGGTTAATAGGAAAACTACAGTTTTCTCCTGGAAGTGGACCAGGGACTGACATAATCGAAAAACTTTATTTAATTATCGATTTGCTTACAATTTTGCACATAGGTGACAACCTTCTTAGGTTAATAGGAAGACTACAGCTTTCTCCGGGAAGTGGACGAGGGACTGACATAATCGAAAAAACTTTATTTAATTATCGATTTTCTTACAATTCGGTAAATAGGTGGCATTTTGCTTAGGTTAATAGGAAGACTGCAGTTTTCTCCGGGAAGAGGGCGAGGGACTGACATAGTCGAAAATACTTTATTTAATTATCGATTTGCTGAAAATTCGGTACATACGTATAGGTGGCATTTTGCTTAGATTAACAGGAAGAGTACAATTCTCCCTGTAAAGTGGACCAGAAACTGACATAATGGAAAAAACTTTATTTAATTATCGCTTTGCTTTAATTTCGGTACATAGGTGGCATTTTGCTTATTTTAATAGGAAGACTACAGTTTTCTCCGGGAAGTGGACCAGGGACTGACATAATCGAAAAAACTTTATTTAATTATCGATTTGCTTAAAATTCGGTACATAGGTGAGAATTTTCATAGGTTAATAAGAAGACTACAGCTTTCTCCGGGAAGTGGACCAGGGACTGACCTTATCAAAAAAACTTTATTTAATTATCGCCTTGCTTGAAATTCGGTACATAGGTGGCATTTTGCTTGTTTTAATAGGAAGAGTACAGTTTTCTCCGGGAAGTGGACCAGGGACTGACATAATCGAAAAAACTTTATTTAGTTATCGATTTGCTTAAAATTCGGTACATAGGTGACAATTTTCTTAGGTTAATAGGAAGACTACAGATTTCTCCGGGAAGTGGACCAGGGACTGACATAATCGAAAATACTTTATGTAATTATCGATTTGCTTAAAATTTGTTACATGGGTGGCATTTTTCTTAGATTAACAGGAAGAGTACAATTCTCCCTGTAAAGTGGACCAGAAACTGACATAATGGAAAAAACTTTATTTAATTATCGCCTTGCTTAAAATTCGGTACATAAGTGGCATTTTGATAAGGTTATTAGGAAGACTACAGTTTTCTCCGGGAAGTGGACCAGGGACTGACATAATCGAAAATACTTTATTTAATTATCGATTTGCTTAAAATTCGGTACATAGGTGGCATTTTGATAAGGTTAATAGGAAGACTACAGTTTTCTCCGGGAAGTGGACCAGGGACTGACATAATCGAAAATACTTAATTTAATTAGCGATTTGCTTAAAATTTGTTACATAGGTGGCATTTTTCTTAGAGTACAATTCTCCCTGTAAAGTGGACCAGGGACTGGCCTATTCGAAACACTTTATATAATGATCGATTTACTTAAAATTCGGTACACGGGTGGCATTTCCCTTAGATTAACAGGAAGACTGCATTTCTCTTCGACAAGTGGATCAGGAACTGACCTATTGGAAAAAATTGTGTTTAATGATCGATTTACTTAAAATTCGGTAAATAGGTGACATTTTGCGTAGATTAACAGGAAGACTGCATTTCTCTTCGACAACTGGATCAGGAACTGACCTTTTGGAAAAAAATTTAATTAATGATCGATTTGCTGAAAATTCGGTACATAGGTGACAATTTTCTTAGGATAATATGAAGACTACAGCTTTCTCCAGGAAGTGGACCAGGGACTGACATTATCGAAAAAATTTTATTTAAATATCGATTTGCTGAAAATTCGGTACATAGGTAACAATTTTCTTAGGTTAATAGGAAGACTACAGCTTTCTCCGGGAAGTGGGCCAGGGACTGACATAATCGAAAAAACTTTATTTAATTATCGATTTGCTTAAAATTCGGTACATACGTATAGGTGGCATTTTGCTTAGGTTAATAGGAAGACTACAGTTTTCTCCGGCAAGTGGACCAGGAACTGACATAATCGAAAAAACTTTATCTAATTATCGATTTGCTTAAAATTCGGTACATTCGTATAGGTGGCATTTTGCTTAGATTAACAGGAAGAGTACAATTCTCCCTGTAAAGTGGACCAGGAACTGACATAATGGAAAAACTTTATTTAATTATCGCTTTGCTTTAATTTCGGTTCATAGGTGGCATTTTGCTTATTTTAATAGGAAGACTACAGCTTTCTCCGGGAAGTGGGCCAGGGACTGGCATAATCGAAAAAACTTTATTTGATTATCGATTTGCTTAAAATTCGGTACATACGTATAGGTGGCATTTTGCTTAGGTTAATAGGAAGACTACAGTTTTCTCCGGCAAGTGGACCAGGAACTGACATAATCGAAAAAACTTTATTTAATTAAAGATTTGCTTAAAATTCGGTGCATACGTGTAGGTGGCATTTTGCTTATTTTAATAAGAAGACTACAGTTTTCTCCGGGAAGTGGGCCAGGGACTGACATAATCGAAAAAACTTTATTTAATTATCGATTTGCTTAAAATTCGGTACATAGGTGACAATTTTCATAGGTTAATAGGAAGACTACAGTTTTCTCCGGGAAGTGGACCAGGGACTGACATAATCGAAAAAACTTTATTTAATTATCGCCTTGCTTAAAATTCGGTACATAAGTGGCATTTTGATAAGGTTAATAGGAAGACTACAGTTTTCTCCTGGAAGTGGACCAGGGACTGACATAATCGAAAATACTTTATTTAATTATCGATTTGCTTAAAGTTCGGTACATACGTATAGGTGGCATTTTGCTTAGGTTAATAGGAAGACTACAGTTTTCTCCGGGAAGTGGACCAGGGACTGACATAATCGAAAATACTTTATTTAATTAGCGATTTGCTTAAAATTTGTTACATAGGTGGCATTTTTCTTAGATTAACAGAAAGAGTACAATTCTCCTTGTAAAGTGGACCAGGGACTGGCCTATTCGAAACAATTTATATAATGATCGATTTACTTAAAATTCGGTACACGGGTGGCATTTTGCTTATTTTAATAGGAAGACTACAGTTTTCTCCGGGAAGTGGACCAGGGACTGACATAATCGAAAAAACTTTATTTAATTATCGATTTGCTTAAAATTCGGTACATACGTATAGGTGGTATTTTGCTTAGGTTAATAGGAAGACTTCAGTTTTCTCCGGCAAGCGGACCAGGAACTGACATAATCGAAAAAACTTTATCTAATTATCGATTTGCTTAAAATTCGGTACAAAGGTGGCATTTTGATAAGGTTAATAGGAAGACTACAGCTTTTTCCGGGAAGTGGACCAGGGACTGAAATAATGGAAAAAACTTTATTTAATTATCGATTTGCTTAAAATTCGGTGCATACGTATAGGTGGCATTTTGCTTAGGTTAATAGGAAGACTACAGTTTTCTCCGGGAAGTGGACCAGGAACTGACATAATCGAAAAACTTTATCTAATTATCGATTTGCTTAAAATTCGGTACATAGGTGGTATTTTGATAAGGTTAATATGAAGACTACAGTTTTCTCCGGGAAGTGGACCAGGGACTGACATTATCCAAAATACTTTATTTAATTATCGATTTGCTGAAAATTCGGTACATATGTGACAACTTTCTTAGGTTAATAGGAAGACTACAGCTTTCTCCGGGAAGTGGACCAGGGACTGATATAATCGAAAAAACTTTATTTAATTATCGATTTGCTTAAAATTCGGTGCATACGTATAGGTGGCATTTTGCTTAGGTTAATATGAAGACTACAGTTTTCTCCGGGAAGTGGACCAGGAACTGACATAATCGAAAATACTTTATCTAATTATCGATTTGCTTAAAATTCGGTACATAGGTGGCATTTTGATAGGGTTAATATGAAGACTACAGTTTTCTCCGGGAAGTGGACCAGGGACTGACATAATCGAAAATACTTTATTTAATTATCGATTTGCTTAAAATTTGTTACATAGGTGGCATTTTTCTTAGATTAACAGGAAGAGTATAATTCTCCCCGTAAAGTGGACCAGGGACTGGCCTATTCGAAACACTTTATATAATGATCGATTTACTTAAAATTCGGTACACGGGTGGCAATTCCCTTAGATTAACAGGAAGACTACATTTCTCTTCGACAAGTGGATCAGAAACTGACCTATTGGAAAAATTTGTGTTTAATGATCGATTTACTTAAAATTCGGCACATAGGTGACAACTTTCTTAGGTTAGTAGGAAGACTACAGCTTTCTCCGGGAAGTAGACCAGGGACTGACGTTATCGAAAAAAACTTTATTTAATTATCGCCTTGCTTGAATTTCGGTACATAGGTGGCATTTTGCTTATTTTAATAGGAAGACTACAGTTTTCTCCGGGAAGTGGACCAGGGACTGACATAATCGAAAAAACTTTATTTAATTATCGATTTGCTTAAAAATCGGTACATAGGTGACAATTTTCTTAGGTTCATAGGAAGACTACAGCTTTCTCCGGGAAGTGGACCAGGGACTGACATTATTCAAAATTTTTTATTTAATTATCGATTTGCTTAAAAATCGGTACATAGGTGGCATTTTGCTTAGGTTAATAGGAAGACTACAGTTTTCTCCGGCAAGTGGACCAGGAACTGACATAATCGAAAAAACTTTATCTAATTATCGATTTGCTTAAAATTCGGTACATAGGTGACTTTTTGATAAGGTTAATAGGAAAACTACAGTTTTCTCCTGGAAGTGGACCAGGGACTGACATAATCGAAAAACTTTATTTAATTATCGATTTGCTTACAATTCGGCACATAGGTGACAACCTTCTTAGGTTAATAGGAAGACTACAGCTTTCTCCGGGAAGTGGACGAGGGACTGACATAATCGAAAAAACTTTATTTAATTATCGATTTTCTTACAATTCGGTAAATAGGTGGCATTTTGCTTAGGTTAATAGGAAGACTGCAGTTTTCTCCGGGAAGAGGGCGAGGGACTGACATAGTCGAAAATACTTTATTTAATTATCGATTTGCTGAAAATTCGGTACATACGTATAGGTGGCATTTTGCTTAGATTAACAGGAAGAGTACAATTCTCCCTGTAAAGTGGACCAGAAACTGACATAATGGAAAAAACTTTATTTAATTATCGCTTTGCTTTAATTTCGGTACATAGGTGGCATTTTGCTTATTTTAATAGGAAGACTACAGTTTTCTCCGGAAGTGGACCAGGGACTGACATAATCGAAAAAACTTTATTTAATTATCGATTTGCTTAAAATTCGGTACATAGGTGAGAATTTTCATAGGTTAATAAGAAGACTACAGCTTTCTCCGGGAAGTGGACCAGGGACTGACATAATCGAAAAAACTTTATTTAATTATCGCCTTGCTTAAAATTCGGTACATAAGTGGCATTTTGATAAGGTTATTAGGAAGACTACAGTTTTCTCCGGCAAGTGGACCAGGAACTGACATAATCGAAAAAACTTTATCTAATTATCGATTTGCTTAAAATTCGGTACATTCGTATAGGTGGCATTTTGCTTAGATTAACAGGAAGAGTACAATTCTCCCTGTAAAGTGGACCAGGAACTGACATAATGGAAAAACTTTATTTAATTATCGCTTTGCTTTAATTTCGGTTCATAGGTGGCATTTTGCTTATTTTAATAGGAAGACTACAGCTTTCTCCGGGAAGTGGGCCAGGGACTGGCATAATCGAAAAAACTTTATTTGATTATCGATTTGCTTAAAATTCGGTACATACGTATAGGTGGCATTTTGCTTAGGTTAATAGGAAGACTACAGTTTTCTCCGGCAAGTGGACCAGGAACTGACATAATCGAAAAAACTTTATTAATTAAAGATTTGCTTAAAATTCGGTGCATACGTGTAGGTGGCATTTTGCTTATTTTAATAAGAAGACTACAGTTTTCTCCGGGAAGTGGGCCAGGGACTGACATAATCGAAAAAACTTTATTTAATTATCGATTTGCTTAAAATTCGGTACATAGGTGACAATTTTCATAGGTTAATAGGAAGACTACAGTTTTCTCCGGGAAGTGGACCAGGGACTGACATAATCGAAAAAACTTTATTTAATTATCGCCTTGCTTAAAATTCGGTACATAAGTGGCATTTTGATAAGGTTAATAGGAAGACTACAGTTTTCTCCTGGAAGTGGACCAGGGACTGACATAATCGAAAATACTTTATTTAATTATCGATTTGCTTAAAGTTCGGTACATACCGTATAGGTGGCATTTTGCTTAGGTTAATAGGAAGACTACAGTTTTCTCCGGGAAGTGGACCAGGGACTGACATAATCGAAAATACTTTATTTAATTAGCGATTTGCTTAAAATTTGTTACATAGGTGGCATTTTTCTTAGATTAACAGAAAGAGTACAATTCTCCTTGTAAAGTGGACCAGGGACTGGCCTATTCGAAACAATTTATATAATGATCGATTTACTTAAAATTCGGTACACGGGTGGCATTTTGCTTATTTTAATAGGAAGACTACAGTTTTCTCCGGGAAGTGGACCAGGGACTGACATAATCGAAAAAACTTTATTTAATTATCGATTTGCTTAAAATTCGGTACATACGTATAGGTGGTATTTTGCTTAGGTTAATAGGAAGACTTCAGTTTTCTCCGGCAAGCGGACCAGGAACTGACATAATCGAAAAAACTTTATCTAATTATCGATTTGCTTAAAATTCGGTACAAAGGTGGCATTTTGATAAGGTTAATAGGAAGACTACAGCTTTTTCCGGGAAGTGGACCAGGGACTGAAATAATGGAAAAAACTTTATTTAATTATCGATTTGCTTAAAATTCGGTGCATACGTATAGGTGGCATTTTGCTTAGGTTAATAGGAAGACTACAGTTTTCTCCGGGAAGTGGACCAGGAACTGACATAATCGAAAAACTTTATCTAATTATCGATTTGCTTAAAATTCGGTACATAGGTGGTATTTTGATAAGGTTAATATGAAGACTACAGTTTTCTCCGGGAAGTGGACCAGGGACTGACATTATCCAAAATACTTTATTTAATTATCGATTTGCTGAAAATTCGGTACATATGTGACAACTTTCTTAGGTTAATAGGAAGACTACAGCTTTCTCCGGGAAGTGGACCAGGGACTGATATAATCGAAAAAACTTTATTTAATTATCGATTTGCTTAAAATTCGGTGCATACGTATAGGTGGCATTTTGCTTAGGTTAATATGAAGACTACAGTTTTCTCCGGGAAGTGGACCAGGAACTGACATAATCGAAAATACTTTATCTAATTATCGATTTGCTTAAAATTCGGTACATAGGTGGCATTTTGATAGGGTTAATATGAAGACTACAGTTTTCTCCGGGAAGTGGACCAGGGACTGACATAATCGAAAATACTTTATTTAATTATCGATTTGCTTAAAATTTGTTACATAGGTGGCATTTTTCTTAGATTAACAGGAAGAGTATAATTCTCCCCGTAAAGTGGACCAGGGACTGGCCTATTCGAAACACTTTATATAATGATCGATTTACTTAAAATTCGGTACACGGGTGGCAATTCCCTTAGATTAACAGGAAGACTACATTTCTCTTCGACAAGTGGATCAGAAACTGACCTATTGGAAAAATTTGTGTTTAATGATCGATTTACTTAAAATTCGGCACATAGGTGACAACTTTCTTAGGTTAGTAGGAAGACTACAGCTTTCTCCGGGAAGTAGACCAGGGACTGACGTTATCGAAAAAAACTTTATTTAATTATCGCCTTGCTTGAATTTCGGTACATAGGTGGCATTTTGCTTATTTTAATAGGAAGACTACAGTTTTCTCCGGGAAGTGGACCAGGGACTGACATAATCGAAAAAACTTTATTTAATTATCGATTTGCTTAAAAATCGGTACATAGGTGACAATTTTCTTAGGTTCATAGGAAGACTACAGCTTTCTCCGGGAAGTGGACCAGGGACTGACATTATTCAAAATTTTTTATTTAATTATCGATTTGCTGAAAATTCGGTACATACGTATAGGTGGCATTTTGCTTAGGTTAATAGGAAGACTACAGTTTTCTCCGGCAAGTGGACCAGGAACTGACATAATCGAAAAAACTTTATCTAATTATCGATTTGCTTAAAATTCGGTACATAGGTGACTTTTTGATAAGGTTAATAGGAAAACTACAGTTTTCTCCTGGAAGTGGACCAGGGACTGACATAATCGAAAAACTTTATTTAATTATCGATTTGCTTACAATTCGGCACATAGGTGACAACCTTCTTAGGTTAATAGGAAGACTACAGCTTTCTCCGGGAAGTGGACGAGGGACTGACATAATCGAAAAAACTTTATTTAATTATCGATTTTCTTACAATTCGGTAAATAGGTGGCATTTTGCTTAGGTTAATAGGAAGACTGCAGTTTTCTCCGGGAAGAGGGCGAGGGACTGACATAGTCGAAAATACTTTATTTAATTATCGATTTGCTGAAAATTCGGTACATACGTATAGGTGGCATTTTGCTTAGATTAACAGGAAGAGTACAATTCTCCCTGTAAAGTGGACCAGAAACTGACATAATGGAAAAAACTTTATTTAATTATCGCTTTGCTTTAATTTCGGTACATAGGTGGCATTTTGCTTATTTTAATAGGAAGACTACAGTTTTCTCCGGGAAGTGGACCAGGGACTGACATAATCGAAAAAACTTTATTTAATTATCGATTTGCTTAAAATTCGGTACATAGGTGAGAATTTTCATAGGTTAATAAGAAGACTACAGCTTTCTCCGGGAAGTGGACCAGGGACTGACATAATCGAAAAAACTTTATTTAATTATCGCCTTGCTTAAAATTCGGTACATAAGTGGCATTTTGATAAGGTTATTAGGAAGACTACAGTTTTCTCCGGGAAGTGGACCAGGGACTGACATAATCGAAAATACTTTATTTAATTATCGATTTGCTTAAAATTCGGTACATAGGTGGCATTTTGATAAGGTTAATAGGAAGACTACAGTTTTCTCCGGGAAGTGGACCAGGGACTGACATAATCGAAAATACTTAATTTAATTAGCGATTTGCTTAAAATTTGTTACATAGGTGGCATTTTTCTTAGAGTACAATTCTCCCTGTAAAGTGGACCAGGGACTGGCCTATTCGAAACACTTTATATAATGATCGATTTACTTAAAATTCGGTACACGGGTGGCATTTCCCTTAGATTAACAGGAAGACTGCATTTCTCTTCGACAAGTGGATCAGGAACTGACCTATTGGAAAAAATTGTGTTTAATGATCGATTTACTTAAAATTCGGTAAATAGGTGACATTTTGCGTAGATTAACAGGAAGACTGCATTTCTCTTCGACACCTGGATCAGGAACTGACCTTTTGGAAAAAAATTTAATTAATGATCGATTTGCTGAAAATTCGGTACATAGGTGACAATTTTCTTAGGATAATATGAAGACTACAGCTTTCTCCAGGAAGTGGACCAGGGACTGACATTATCGAAAAAATTTTATTTAAATATCGATTTGCTGAAAATTCGGTACATAGGTAACAATTTTCTTAGGTTAATAGGAAGACTACAGCTTTCTCCGGGAAGTGGGCCAGGGACTGACATAATCGAAAAAACTTTATTTAATTATCGATTTGCTTAAAATTCGGTACATACGTATAGGTGGCATTTTGCTTAGGTTAATAGGAAGACTACAGTTTTCTCCGGCAAGTGGACCAGGAACTGACATAATCGAAAAAACTTTATCTAATTATCGATTTGCTTAAAATTCGGTACATTCGTATAGGTGGCATTTTGCTTAGATTAACAGGAAGAGTACAATTCTCCCTGTAAAGTGGACCAGGAACTGACATAATGGAAAAACTTTATTTAATTATCGCTTTGCTTTAATTTCGGTTCATAGGTGGCATTTTGCTTATTTTAATAGGAAGACTACAGCTTTCTCCGGGAAGTGGGCCAGGGACTGGCATAATCGAAAAAACTTTATTTGATTATCGATTTGCTTTAAATTCGGTACATACGTATAGGTGGCATTTTGCTTAGGTTAATAGGAAGACTACAGTTTTCTCCGGCAAGTGGACCAGGAACTGACATAATCGAAAAAACTTTATTTAATTAAAGATTTGCTTAAAATTCGGTGCATACGTGTAGGTGGCATTTTGCTTATTTTAATAAGAAGACTACAGTTTTCTCCGGGAAGTGGGCCAGGGACTGACATAATCGAAAAAACTTTATTTAATTATCGATTTGCTTAAAATTCGGTACATAGGTGACAATTTTCATAGGTTAATAGGAAGACTACAGTTTTCTCCGGGAAGTGGACCAGGGACTGACATAATCGAAAAAACTTTATTTAATTATCGCCTTGCTTAAAATTCGGTACATAAGTGGCATTTTGATAAGGTTAATAGGAAGACTACAGTTTTCTCCGGGAAGTGGACCAGGGACTGACATAATCGAAAATACTTTATTTAATTATCGATTTGCTTAAAGTTCGGTACATAGGTGGCATTTTGATAAGGTTAATAGGAAGACTACAGTTTTCTCCGGGAAGTGGACCAGGGACTGACATAATCGAAAATACTTTATTTAATTAGCGATTTGCTTAAAATTTGTTACATAGGTGGCATTTTTCTTAGATTAACAGAAAGAGTACAATTCTCCTTGTAAAGTGGACCAGGGACTGGCCTATTCGAAACAATTTATATAATGATCGATTTACTTAAAATTCGGTACACGGGTGGCATTTTGCTTATTTTAATAGGAAGACTACAGTTTTCTCCGGGAAGTGGACCAGGGACTGACATAATCGAAAAAACTTTATTTAATTATCGATTTGCTTAAAAATCGGTACACAGGTGACAATTTTCTTAGGTTAATAGGAAGACTACAGCTTTCTCCGGGAAGTGGACCAGGGACTGACAATATTAAAAATTTTTTATTTAATTATCGATTTGCTGAAAATTCGGTACATAGGTGACAATTTTCTTAGGTTAATAGGAAGACTACAGCTTTCTCCGGGAAGTGGACCAGGGACTGACATAATCGAAAAAACTTTATTTAAATATCGATTTGCTGAAAATTCGGTACATAGGTAACAATTTTCTTAGGTTAATAGGAAGACTACAGCTTTCTCCGGGAAGTGGGCCAGGGACTGACATAATCGAACAAACTTTATTTAATTATCGATTTGCTTAAAATTCGGTACATACGTATAGGTGGCATTTTGCTTAGGTCAATAGGAAGACTACAGTTTTCTCCGGCAAGTGGACCAGGAACTGACATAATCGAAAAAACTTTATCTAATTTTCGATTTGCTTAAAATTCGGCACATAGGTGACTTTTTGATAAGGTTAATAGGAAAACTACAGTTTCCTCCTGGAAGTGGACCAGGGACTGACATAAGCGAAAAACTCTATTTAATTATCGATTTGCTTACAATTCGGCACATAGGTGACAACCTTCTTAGGTTAATAGGAAGACTACAGCTTTCTCCGGGAAGTGGACGAGGGACATAATCGAAAAAACTTTATTTAATTGTCGATTTACTTACAATTCGGTAAATAGGTGGCATTTTGCTTAGGTTAATAGGAAGACTGCAGTTTTCTCCGGGAAGTGGGCGAGGGACTGACATAATCGAAAAAACTTTATTTAATTATCGATTTGCTTAATATTCGGTACATAGGTGACTTTTTGATAAGGTTAATAGGAAAACTACAGCTTTCTCCGGGAAATGGACCAGGGACTGACATAATCGAAAAAAATTAAATTAATGATCGATTTACTTAAAATTCGGCACATAGGCGACAACTTTCTTAGGTTAATAGGAAGACTACAGCTTTCTCCGGGAAGTGGACCAGGGACTGACGCTATCGAAAAAAACTTTATTTAATTATCGCCTTGCTTGAATTTCGGTACATAGGTGGCATTTTGCTTATTTTAATAGGAAGACTACAGTTTTCTCCGGGAAGTGGACCAGGGACTGACATAATCGAAAAAATTTTATTTAAATATCGATTTGCTGAAAATTCGGTACATAGCTAACAATTTTCTTAGGTTAATAGGAAGACTACAGCTTTCTCCGGGAAGTGGGCCAGGGACTGACATAATCGAAAAAACTTTATTTAATTATCGCCTTGCTTGAATTTCGGTACATAGGTGGCATTTTGCTTATTTTAATAGGAAGACTACAGTTTTCTCCGGGAAGTGGACCAGGGACTGACATAATCGAAAAAACTTTATTTAATTATCGATTTGCTTAAAAATCGGTACATAGGTGACAATTTTCTTAGGTTAATAGGAAGACTACAGCTTTCTCCGGGAAGTGGACCAGGGACTGACATAATCGAAAAAACTTTATTTAAATATCGATTTGCTGAAAATTCGGTACATAGGTAACAATTTTCTTAGGTTAATAGGAAGACTACAGCTTTCTCCGGGAAGTGGGCCAGGGACTGACATAATCGAAAAAACTTTATTTAATTATCGATTTGCTTAAAATTCGGTACATACGTATAGGTGGCATTTTGCTTAGGTTAATAGGAAGAATACAGTTTTCTCCGGCAAGTGGACCTGGAACTGACATAATCGAAAAAACTTTATCTAATTATCGATTTGCTTAAAATTCGGTACATAGGTGACTTTTGGTAAGGTTAATAGGAAAACTACAGTTTTCTCCTGGAAGTGGACCAGGGACTGACATAATCGAAAAACTTTATTTCATTATCGATTTGCTTACAATTCGGCACATAGGTGATAACCTTCTTAGGTTAATAGGAAGACTACAGCTTTCTCCGGGAAGTGTACGAGGGACTGACATAATCGAAAAAACTTTATTTAATTATCGATTTACTTACAATTCGGTAAATGGGTGGCATTTTGCTTAGGTTAATAGGAAGACTACAGCTTTCTCCGGGAAGTGTACGAGGGACTGACATAATCGAAAAAACTTTATTTAATTATCGATTTACTTACAATTCGGTAAATAGGTGGCATTTTGCTTAGGTTAATAGGAAGACTGCAGTTTTCTCCGGAAAGTGGGCGAGGGACTGACATAATCGAAAATACTTTATTTAATTATCGATTTGCTGAAAATTCGGTACATACGTATAGGTGGCATTTTGCTTAGATTAACAGGAAGAGTACAATTCTCCCTGTAAAGTGGACCAGGAACTGACATAATGGAAAAAACTTTATTTAATTATCGCTTTGCTTTAATTTCGGTACATAGGTGTCATTTTGCTTATTTTAATAGGAAGACTACAGCTTTCTCCGGGAAGTGGGCCAGGGACTGACATAATCGAAAAAACTTTATTTAATTATCGATTTGCTTAAAATTCGGTACATACGTATAGGTGGCATTTTGCTTAGGTTAATAGGAAGACTACAGTTTTCCTAGAGAAGTGGACCAGGGACTGACATAATCGAAAAAACTTTATTTAATTATCGATTTGCTTAATATTCGGTACATAGGTGACAACTTTCTTCGGTTAATAGGAAAACTACAGCTTTCTCCGGGAAATGGACCAGGGACTGACATAATCGAAAAAATCTAAATTAATGATCGATTTACTTAAAATTTGCACATAGGTGACAATTTTCTTAGGTTAATAGGAAGACTACAGCTTTCTCCGGGAAGTGGGCCAGGGACTGACATAATCGAAAAAACTTTATTTAATTATCGATTTGCTTAAAATTCGGTACATACGTATAGGTGGCATTTTGCTTAGGTTAATAGGAAGAATACAGTTTTCTCCGGCAAGTGGACGAGGGACTGACATAATCGAAAAAACTTTATTTAATTGTCGATTTACTTACAATTCGGTAAATAGGTGGCATTTTGCTTAGGTTAATAGGAAGACTGCAGTTTTCTCCGGGAAGTGGGCGAGGGACTGACATAATCGAAAATACTTTGTTTAATTATCGATTTGCTGAAAATTCGGTACATACGTATAGGTGGCATTTTGCTTAGATTAACAGGAAAAGTACAATTCTATCTGTAAAGTGGACCAGGAACTGACATAATCGAAAAAACTTTATTTAATTATCGATTTGCTTAAAATTCGGTACATAGGTGACAATTTTCATAGGTTAATAGGAAGACTACAGCTTTCTCCGGGAAGTGGACCAGGGACTGACATAATCGAAAATACTTTATTTAATTATCGATTTGCTTAAAATTCGGTACATAGGTGGCATTTTGATAAGGTTAATAGGAAGACTACAGTTTTCTCCGGGAAGTGGACCAGGGACTGACATAATCGAAAATACTTTATTTAATTAGCGATTTGCTTAAAATTTGTTACATAGGTGGCATTTTTCTTAGATTAACAGGAAGAGTACAATTCTCCCTGTAAAGTGGACCAGGGACTGGCCTATTCGAAACACTTTATATAATGATCGATTTACTTAAAATTCGGTACACGGGTGGCATTTCCCTTAGATTAACAGGAAGACTGCATTTCTCTTCGACAACTGGATCAGGAACTGACCTTTTGGAAAAAAATTTAATTAATGATCGATTTACTTAAAATTCGGCACATAGGTGACAACTTTCTTAGGTTAATAGGAAGACTACAGCTTTCTCCGGGAAGTGGACCAGGGACTGACCTATTCGAATATTATGTATTTAAAGATCGATTTACTTGAAATTCGGTACATAGGTGGCATTTTGCTTAGATTAACAGGAAGATTACAAATTTCTCCGGGAAATGGACCAGGGACTGAAATAATCGAAAAAACTTTATTTAATAATCGACTTGCTTGAAATTCGGTACATAGGTGGCATTTTGCTTAGGTTAATAGGAAGACTACAGTTTTCCTAGAGAAGTGGACCAGGGACTGACATAATCGAAAAAACTTTATTTAATTATCGATTTGCTTAATATTCGGTACATAGGTGACAACTTTCTTAGGTTAATAGGAAAACTACAGCTTTCTCCGGGAAATGGACCACGGACTGACATAATCGAAAAAAAATTAAATTAATGATCGATTTACTTAAAATTCGGCACATAGGTGACAACTTTCTTAGGTTAATAGGAAGACTACAGCTTTCTCCGGGAAGTGGACCAGGGACTGACGCTATCGAAAAAAACTTTATTTAATTATCACCTTGCTTGAATTTCGGTACATAGGTGGCATTTTGCTTATTTTAATAGGAAGACTACAGTTTTCTCCGGGAAGTGGACCAGGGACTGACATAGTCGAAAAAACTTTATTTAATTATCGATTTGCTGAAAATTCGGTACATAGGTGACAATTTTCTTAGGTTAATATGAAGACTACAGCTTTCTCCGGGAAGTGGACCAGGGACTGACATAATCGAAAAAATTTTATTTAAATATCGATTTGCTGAAAATTCGGTACATAGGTAACAATTTTCTTAGGTTAATAGGAAGACTACAGCTTTCTCCGGGAAGTGGGCCAGGGACTGACATAATCGAAAAAACTTTATTTAATTATCGCCTTGCTTGAATTTCGGTACATAGGTGGCATTTTGCTTATTTTAATAGGAAGACTACAGTTTTCTCCGGGAAGTGGACCAGGGACTGACATAATCGAAAAAACTTTATTTAATTATCGATTTGCTTAAAAATCGGTACATAGGTGACAATTTTCTTAGGTTAATAGGAAGACTACAGCTTTCTCCGGGAAGTGGACCAGGGACTGACATAATCGAAAAAACTTTATTTAAATATCGATTTGCTGAAAATTCGGTACATAGGTAACAATTTTCTTAGGTTAATAGGAAGACTACAGCTTTCTCCGGGAAGTGGGCCAGGAACTGACATAATCGAAAAAACTTTATCTAATTATCGATTTGCTTAAAATTCGGTACATAGGTGACTTTTTGATAAGGTTAATAGGAAAACTACAGTTTTCTCCTGGAAGTGGACCAGGGACTGACATAATCGAAAAAGTTTATTTAATTATCGATTTGCTTAAAATTCGGTACATACGTATAGGTGGCATTTTGCTTAGGTTAATAAGAAGAATACAGTTTTCTCCGGCAAGTGGACCAGGAACTGACATAATCGAAAAAACTTTATCTAATTATCGATTTGCTTAAAATTCGGTACATAGGTGACTTTTTGATAAGGTTAATAGGAAAACTACAGTTTTCTCCTGGAAGTGGACCAGGGACTGACATAATCGAAAAAGTTTATTTAATTATCGATTTGCTTACAATTCGGCACATAGGTGATAACCTTCTTAGGTTAATAGGAAGACTACAGCTTTCTCCGGGAAGTGTACGAGGGACTGACATTATCGAAAAAACTTTATTTAATTATCGATTTACTTACAATTCGGTAAATAGGTGGCATTTTGCTTAGGTTAATAGGAAGACTGCAGTTTTCTCCGGGAAGTGGGCGAGGGACTGACATAATCGAAAATACTTTATTTAATTATCGATTTGCTGAAAATTCGGTACATACGTATAGGTGGCATTTTGCTTAGATTAACAGGAAGAGTACAATTCTCCCTGTAAAGTGGACCAGGAACTGACATAATGGAAAAACTTTATTTAATTATCGCTTTGCTTTAATTTCGGTACATAGGTGTCATTTTGCTTATTTTAATATGAAGACTACAGCTTTCTCCGGGAAGTGGGCCAGGGACTGACATAATCGAAAAAACTTTATTTAATTATCGATTTGCTTAAAATTCGGTACATACGTATAGGTGGCATTTTGCTTAGGTTAATAGGAAGACTACAGTTTTCTCCGGGAAGTGGACCAGGGACTGACATAATCGAAAAAACTTTATTTAATTATCGCCTTGCTTAAAATTCGGTACATAAGTGGCATTTTGATAAGGTTAATAGGAAGACTACAGTTTTCTCCGGGAAGTGGACCAGGGACTGGCATAATCGAAAATACTTTATTTAATTATCGATTTGCTTAAAATTCGGTACATAGGTGGCATTTTGATAAGGTTAATAGGAAGACTACAGTTTTCTCCGGGAAGTGGACCAGGGACTGACATAATCGAAAATACTTTATTTAATTAGCGATTTGCTTAAAATTTGTTACATAGGTGGCATTTTTCTTAGATTAACAGGAAGAGTACAATTCTCCCTGTAAAGTGGACCAGGGACTGGCCTATTCGAACACTTTATATAATGATCGATTTACTTAAAATTCGGTACACGGGTGGCATTTCCCTTAGATTAACAGGAAGACTGCATTTCTCTTCGACAAGTGGATCAGGAACTGACCTATTGGAAAAAATTGTGTTTAATGATCGATTTACTTAAAATTCGGTAAATAGGTGACATTTTGCGTAGATTAACAGGAGGACTGCATTTCTCTTCGACAACTGGATCAGGAACTGACCTTTTGGAAAAAAATTTAATTAATGATCGATTTACTTAAAATTCGGCACATAGGTGACAACTTTCTTAGGTTAATAGGAAGACTACAGCTTTCTCCGGGAAGTGGACCAGGGACTGACGCTATCGAAAAAAACTTTATTTAATTATCGCCTTGCTTGAATTTCGGTACATAGGTGGCATTTTGCTTATTTTAATAGGAAGACTACAGTTTTCTCCGGGAAGTGGACCAGGGACTGACATAGTCGAAAAAACTTTATTTAATTATCGATTTGCTGAAAATTCGGTACATAGGTGACAATTTTCTTAGGTTAATATGAAGACTACAGCTTTCTCCGGGAAGTGGACCAGGGACTGACATAATCGAAAAAATTTTATTTAAATATCGATTTGCTGAAAATTCGGTACATAGGTAACAATTTTCTTAGGTTAATAGAAAGACTACAGCTTTCTCCGGGAAGTGGGCCAGGGACTGACATAATCGAAAAAACTTTATTTAATTATCGCCTTGCTTGAATTTCGGTACATAGGTGGCATTTTGCTTATTTTAATAGGAAGACTACAGTTTTCTCCGGGAAGTGGACCAGGGACTGACATAATCGAAAAAACTTTATTTAATTATCGATTTGCTTAAAAATCGGTACATAGGTGACAATTTTCTTAGGTTAATAGGAAGACTACAGCTTTCTCCGGGAAGTGGACCAGGGACTGACTGAAAACCCGTGGCGCATAGATTGAAACAATGCCCCAGTGGTTTCGCTCGAAAAGGATAAATAATTTAAATAAAAAAGAATTAGTTGCGGGTATTTGAACTTATTGAAAATAATTCATTTGTGTAATATATACTTATATACATGTGTTATAATATAATACAGTGGCACAATATTACCTTTTGATTATGAGGTATGGCAGCGGAACGTTGATCTCTTCTAACTGTGTGAAAGCAAGTAGTTTAAAAGGACAAAAGGAAAGTGCTTCAAACCCTCAAAGCAGTTCTTTCGTTCCGTTTTGAGGGGAAATGCAACAACAGACCGCTACAGTAAAAGCTCTGCTTTCACCTTTTGTTGTATGAGTGCGTGTGTCTGTGTGTATGGTTTTCTCTATGTGTGTGTTGAGTGAATTTATGTTAGGGTTGTAGTCCCCTTTGATTAAAAAGTGATTTAGCCTGGGGGGCTAAACATACCGGCCCCCTTGCCATAGGCAACATCCTTTGGCGAGGTGATTCCACTGCCATACCTATATTTTTACAGGTTTGTTAAAATTTGTACATGTATGTATTCAATTTTTATTAGTATGCTGGTAACGAGCCCAACGTCCTCGAGATCGGGTTCCTTCCTTGGTTGAACTCTGATTAGCTGTTAAAGGAAGAAATGAATGTGATTGCTGCGAGAAAAAAAAAAATTAAATTAAAAGAAAGGTGTGGTTGACGGTTGCACTTCATAAAATTCAGGTTTATTATTTCAATTTGTGTATTTATATATAAAATTAACGAACTAGGTTTCAATCATGCTGTTACGGTCGGCACGAGCCAGATAGTACCCACCCAAATATAGTGCTTTGGGCAACTAGCGGGCCAAAGGTGTTAGGGAGGGTACCCGTCTGAATAATGCTTGGGTATACGTCGGCTCCGAGCACTAATCGTATTGGCGTGGATTGGTAGAAACGAGGGTCTGCCAGTCGCATATGTGTGTACGCAGCTGCGAGTGCCGGGTCTACATTGGTCGTGGGACTTACTCTGGCATACCCTCGAATGACTGCCGCATGTGTTGTTAGGCTGGTGTTAACACCATGCTTTCCGCGTAAGCGCAGCATGCAGCCCCTTTCGTGTGTGTAGCGGGCAATTTGCAGATGCAACTCTTCGGCTAGCTCCCAGGCGATGATGGATGTAGGTGAGCAGACGTCGATTATTGCCCGCACCAGATGTAGTCTTCCTCCGGCTTCTAATTTAATCATTGCTGTCGGCGCTATAGCCGTGACGGGCTGCAGGGTAACGGGCGCGAGACCATGGTCTTGATTCCGGAATGTTCTGGGTAGCTGCCGGAATCGTTGCAGGCTTCTTTCAGCCTCTTGCGTAGTCTGTGGGCGGAAAGTCCTAGATTCCGCTCCACGGCGGTGAACTGCTGATTGATGTGGGCGGAAAGTCCTTGGTTCCGCTCCACGTCGTCGTGTTGCTGGTGGTAGTGGGCGGAAAGACCGGGATTCCGCTCCACTTTGTCGGCGTCTTTCATGCGCCAGTAGGGGTCGGAAAGTCCGGGATTCCGATCTCCGTTGCACACCCGGACGGAAAGGCCTCGATTCCGTTCCGGATGTCACCTCTCCTTCTTCAATTTCCGACGCATCAATAGTGATGATGTCACCGTCGAGTTCTTCAGCCACTTGCACACTCCATGGCCTGGTGTCGATTGGTTCGTCGGTCTGCAGATGTAAAGTTGTGTGGTGCTTGCCCTGGCATCGCCTGCATTTTCGCGTGCTCGTGCATGATTCTGCCCGGTGTGCTACCGAAAGACAGTTGGCACAATACTTGCCCAGGAGTGATTCCCGCAACCTTTCTTCCGGTGTTTTCGCCCGAAATACCGGGCAGAGTCTTATAGGGTGCTTTCCTTTGCAGAGGCGGCAGGGTTGTGGGTAGCGGTGAGCTTGTTGCTCAGCTCTCTTTAGCATTGCACCGAAACGAGTCATAACGATCTGGAAATGTGTAAATTTGGTATTGTTCCTAAGAAATCTCTCTAATTAGTTGGGTGGCGAGTTGGATTTTATTGTACGGAGGATCAATTTCATACATATATATATATACACATATATATATTTTTTTTTTTTTTGATGTGGGCTACTTTAAATTTAGACTGGGTGAAACCCAAGCCTGCCACCCGAAAATATGAAAAAATTACTCTTCATCATTATGCCTTCCGGGATAATTTAGCCGGCATTATTAATTAATGTTTCGAAAATGGAAGAAAGGCCAGTAATCATTGCAATCTCTCGACGCCCCGAATCGCATGTTCGTTTTCGAGAAGATTTTACGTAATTTGTTAGGGTTTATGTTAGCCTTGCTTGAAAGCAACTTTCTAGTGACGTGAGTGACCTCGAAAGCATACGAAATTTTCTAGTGATATGTTTACAATGAAACAATTATCATATGAACTTTCTAGTGACGTGATGGATGTTAGCTGGAAGACACACACGACGGGAAATTCAATTCATAAAAAAATTATTTGTGAAATCATACTACTTGTTTAGTAGTAAAAGAATATTGAAATATTGTTTTATATTTAAGCAGATATATATGTTAACATCATACAATGATATTTGTTTTCGATATCTTCGCTGCATCTGAACACGGTGTTATATACATAAATCGAAAATTTGTGTACAAAATTTTATGATATATGTTTAACTGCTGCCAACCTAAATATTATCATATTTTCCACGAGGTAAGTAGACATTTGGAATATTCCAGGAGTCCATTTTAATTTTCATTCTTTCAGTAGAAGCGATGATGAGAGGCCCTAAAACTGCTGACTGAACTACGTGCACGGAATTACTTCGATTTGGTGAATTCCTACAAAACAATATAAACGTGCGTGCGAAGCTATAAATGAATGTCGACGAAATTTAAAAGAAATGAAAGCTATAAAACACAATCGGCTAAGCATTCAGCAGTTGCGGGCTATCTCTTCTGTCATGTTAATGATGGTGAATTGGAGGGCTACTATTGGCATGTGGCTGCAGTGAACTTAGACTTAATGCATGTTCGACTATGTGAGTCCAGCAACAAAATCTTATTTAATTTTAACAATGCAGGTCAATATGGATGATTTTCCTTGAGGTATATGTAATGCACTTCCGGTTCACATGTAGTGTGACTGCACTCCTCACAAACGTACATCTTAGCGCGTCGCTCCTTATACGCATACTGATGCTGCACGCTGTGTACCTTGAGACCATGGGACTCCAACGGACAGCGCTGTGTGAAGCTCTTCTCGCACAAATTACATTTGTACGGTCGTACGCCGCATTGCCTGTTGAGAAGGTATCATACTGAAAGTTTTAGATTTACGTTCTTCTATTGAGTATGTACTACAGAATTGTCGCTACTTGTGGATTCACCGTTCTTATTGTCATATTGTTGAGAACTTTCCAGCTCAGGATTTTTAGAACCCATATTTAAGTTTTCATTTCGATCTTTGATGGTTGATGGTTGATAAAGTCTCAATGCGATCAGAATTTTTTAGTGATGGCGGTTAATGGCTTTACCGTTGGACATTGGTATTGGCATTGAATCATCTTGAATCATTGGAATATTGTGCGTTTCCTCGTCATTATGTGAAGGTGCTGCCTCCGCTAAACCCTTCAATATGTTTGAGGCGTAACATCCTCTTTAGCTTTTTCTAGTGGATGTATCTCTGAAGTTACCGTTTCATCGTTTCCTAACTTTTCAATGCCAACACTACCCATATCTTCTAATGCCAATGTGTTGTTATTACTTATGTCAACCGGGACCTTTTCTCCTGTAGCCATCTCAACCTCTTGGTCTACGAGTTTCATTACTTCACTATAACCATCTACCTTTTTAATGCCAATATTTGATTCCTGCCTAATTTTAAATTGCATTATGGTATTGTATTGATGATGATACATTGATGGATTTTGATTACTTTATGAGTGTTAGCGGAAGTAACAAGCCTTAAAGCTTTAATTCTTCTGCTATCTGCGTTTAAACGCGATGAGTCATAAAATCTATCATTGTTCTTTTCTGTGACAGAGTCGTGAGATTCTGTAAAGGTTTTGTAAGCACGTATGTCATGTACGTTTCTATATTTTATGCTGCTAATAAGTCTATTGGAATGAACAGGAATGGATTGGTAGTAATTTCAGAATGTGGAATCGAAGCAGACTAACAGGAGTGGAATTCATCGCTGGGTTTTACGTCGTTTGAGATGTGGATCTGGTCTCGCAGATTCTTTTCTCGGTCTGTTCATTATAGGGCGGTAATAGTATCAATTTTACTAAGGGTCGAGTGACTTGTCCCCTTTGCGTTATCACATCGACGACCCGGACATGGTTGTCCGATCCTGGGTGTAGGTTGACGACCCTGCCTAATTTCCATTCATTAGGTGGTAGGTTGTCATCTTTGATCACGACAAGATCACCAGTTTTAATGTTGGATCGCGGGAATCTCCACTTGTTGCGTTTTTGGAGTTCCGATAGATATTCAGTTTTCCATCTTTTACAAAATGTATGGTGTAGCGCCTTAAGCCGTTGCCACCGATTAACGATTGAGGCTCGATGTTCGTTGGCGTCTATTTCAGGAAGAGCCAAAAGATGTCCACCAACTAAGAAGTGACCTGGAGTCAGTGGTTCCAGGTCGGATGGTTGGTTTGATGCGGGACTGAGTGGTCGAGAGTTGAGGCATGACTCAATTCTGCATAGAAGGGTCGAGAGTTCCTCGAAGGTGTACTTATGTTCTGAGGCGATTTTTTTGAAATGAGCCTTGAAGCTTTTAACTCCCGCTTCCCACAAACCTCCCATGTGGGGAGCTGAAGCGGGAATGAAATTCCACGTGAGCATTTGATGAGCGTATTTTGTCAAAGTGCTATTTCGTGCTTCGGCTATAAAAGCCTTTAAGTCTGATCGTAAAGATCTAGAAGCTCCGACAAAATTCGTTCCGTTATCGGAGTATATATTTTTGGGACAACCTCGTCTTCCTACAAATCTGGCAAAGGCTGCCAAGAATGATTGCGTACTTAAGTCTGAGGTGGCTTCTAAGTGAATTGCCTTTGTGGCAAAACAAACAAACAGACAGACATATCCCTTGGAAACTCGACATCCTCGTCCGTTATAAGTTTTTATATCAAACGGTCCAGTGAAGTCGACTCCAGTGTTTGTAAAAGGTCGTGAATATGTGGTCCGTTCTTCCGGAAGTACCCCCATAAGTTGCGTTTGTGACCGTTTTCTGTAAATTGTGCAGATTTTGCAGCTGTGAATTGTTGACCTAATCATATTCTGTACTCGTGGAATCCAGTATTGCGTGCGTATCAGGCGAAGCATAAGCTGATTCTCTCCATGAAGTGACACTTTGTGGATGAACTGTACTATAAGACGCGATAATTTGCTTTTGTATGGGAGGACAATTGGGTGGCGCTCATTATACGATAGATCTAATGATTTTCCCAGACGACCACCTGATCTTATTATGTTTTCCCTGTCAATGAATGGATTAAGAGGTAAAATTTCACTTTTTGGACTTATAGGTTTTTTCAGTTCGAGTAATGAGTATTCCTGACCATAATGCTGCTTCTGGCAAATAATTATTAAGCGCTGAGTCATTGCTTTGATTTCATCTGCTGAAATCGAACAAGATCTCGCTTGAAAGGAAGCCTTAGTGTGTGGGTGAGTCCTTTGGAAGAATCTTATTACATAAGATAAGACTCGCAAAGCTCTCGCCAGGTCAGAAAATCTTTCAATAATGTCTTCACTGATACTGATTGCCATAGTTGTATGAACTTGTACCCTTTTCTCTTCTAACTCGGTACTATAGTTTTTGTCTTGTGTAGGCCATTTTGACTTTTCTTCTTGCAACCAAGAAGGACCTTGCCACCACAACGAATTTGATATTAAATCTTGTGCGCTAATGCCTCTACTTGCCAAATCTGATGGATTTGATGCTGAATCCACATGTAGCCAATTTTGGTTTCCTACTTTTTCCACAATTTTCGTGACTCGATGAGCTACAAATGTTGACCACGAGCATGGGGGTCTTCTTATCCAGGCTAAGACAATAGTAGAATCGGTCCATAAATACGTGGTAACCTGACCTAAATTAAGATTTGTTATTATTGAATCGACTAGCTCTGCTAGCAAAACAGCTCCGCAGAGTTCTAATCGTGGTAATGAAATAGTTTTCACTGGTGCTACCTTTGACTTAGCGACCAGGAGATTGACATATATTTTGTTGTCTTTCCTTACACGAAGGAAAATACTAGCAGCGTATGCCTTCTCAGAGGCATCACAAAAGCCATGAAGTTCTACTTGATTTGTTGGCGAAAAATGTACCCAGCGCGGAATACGGATTTTATTAATTTCTGAGTAATTATATATGAAACTTTGCCAACGGTCTGACGTAGTTGCGGATACTGCTTCATCCCAACCTGTACCCTCTAACCAAATGTTTTGCATAATTATTTTTGCGGTAATTACGAATGGCGCGAGCCAGCCCAGTGGGTCAAATAACTTTGCAATAGCCGAAAGTATTGCCCTTTTTGTGAAGCTGACATCAGTTACCAATTCCTTGGCTATGAAATAAAATGTGTCAGAATGAGCATTCCATCTAATGCCCAATGCCTTTACTGTGCTGGTGTCTTCAAAATCCAGGAAGTCTTCATTGAGCAGGTCCGATTTTGGTATTCCCTCCAAAATTTGTTCGTGGTTAGACGTCCATTTGCGAAGTGGAAATCCAGCTGTTTTTAGTGCTAATAACACCTCGTTCTTAGCTTTGATTGCAGTCTCGATGCTGTGTCCTCCTGCTAAGACATCGTCTACATACATATAATTCCTCAGAATATCAGACGCTAGAGGGTAGGAATTTTCTACATCATCTGCTAGTTGAAGTAGTGTCCTAATGGCCAAGTAAGGTGCGCAATTGACTCCAAAGGTTACAGTCTTCAATTCATATAGACTGATTGGTTCGGTTGGACTTTTTCTGAAAACTATACGTTGGAACTTGGTCTCATTTGAGTTTAGCATTATTTGGCGATACATCTTTTCAATATCACTATTGAAGACGAATTGAAACAATCTCCACCTTAATAGCAAAATTGTAAGATCGCTTTGCAGAATTGGACCGGCGTGGAGAACATCGTTGAGGCTGACTCCGTTTTTAGTTGGACACGACGCGTTGAATACTACTCGTACCTTAGTAGTTGTGCTTTCTTCCTTTCTAACAGCATGATGTGGCAAGAAGTATGTATCACATTCGTCTCCGGGAACGTGATTCGAAATCCGCTGCATATGTCCAAGCGTCTCGTACTCCGCTAGAACTCTATTATATTCCTTCTGCAGAAGCGGATCCTTTGCCAGGCGTGTTTCGATGCGAAAAAATTGCGAGCAAGCTATTTTCAGTGATGGTCCTAATGGCGTATTCTTTTGGAAATCCTGTTTGAAAGGCAGGGATACGATATATTTGCCTTCATTATTACGCTTAGTTGTGTCTTTATATAGCTGCTCGCAGTAAGCCTCTTCAGTAGTGGAACTTCTCTTCCTTGGGATGGCCTCCAATTCCCAAAATGAAGCTAAGCGTTTGTCTAAATTGACTTCGCTGTAGAAGGAAACACAATTATTGTTTGATGTAACTGTGTCAGTCCGACCAGTCAATATCCAACCGAACACCGTTTCCTGTGCCAGAAGAGTCTCCAGTACATTTTTCCTTATGCCGCCTAATAATACTTGGGCGTAGATGTCACCGCCGAGTATGAGATCCACCTGTTCATTAGCAAAAAAACGTTTGTCTGCTAAGACTAAGTCCGGAAATGCTTGTTTAGTCATAGCGTCGATCTGGTAAGATGGGAGATCTCCGGTTAATTGTGGTAATACCAATACATTGGTATCTATTTTGATTAAGGGGTCGATTGGTGACCGCAGTTGTATGTAACAAGTCTCTTTGACTTGAGCCGACACTGTATTGTTGATGCTTGACACTTGGGCGTGTATCTTTTTTGAAGGCAGATTAATTCTGCGCTTGAGTCTTTCACTGATGAAAGAGCATTCTGAGCCAGAGTCTATTAGAGCCCGCGCTGAAAAATTTGTATTATTATAGAAAACGTTAACTCGCGCGGTCCCTAAGAGTACCCCTCTACTCGTATTAGCAAAACAAGATTGTACATTTTGATTTTGTACTTTGTTGGATTTCAAAGCATCGCGCCTTGCTTGAGCTTGCGCTGAAGTTGTTGCAATATCATCCGAATTGTTATTAATTATTGCTGCTTTTGGCTGAACTGCTTGTAAATGAAGAAGTGAATTATGTCTTTGGTTACAAATGTTACAGTTGAAACGACTCCTGCACCTTGTTACCGTATGACCAGAAGATAAGCAGTTCAAGCAGCTGTGAATTTTTTTTATATAATCAATTCTGTCTTGAATTTTTAATTTCAGGAAATTTTTGCATTCGGATAACTTGTGATCCGTGCCCTTGCATAATTTGCAAAAAACATTGGAAATAGTTGCTTGGTAGGCACCAAGTCTCTTTTGCGGTTCCGGTTTGCTGATATTTTGCGGCTTTGAATTTCTGGAATGTTTTGTTGCCTTTATATCCGATATAGTTTCCAGAGTCTGAAATCTGTTCGACAAGAATCTGTCCATATCATCCCATTTGGGGATTTCGGATTTGTCTTGAACAGTCTGTTCCCAAAGAGCCAACGTGCTCTCTGGTAACTTTGTGGAACACAAATAGGTGACTATTGCATCCCAGTTTGCTACGTCTATATTGTGGTAGCGTAATGCGGAAAGGCAATTATTAATGCTCCTTTGTAGTCTTTTAAGTGAGGTTCCACACTCACTTTCTACCGCCTGTAAGTTAAAAAGAATTTTTATTTGCGAATTAACTAATATCCGCCTATTTTCAAATCTGTCGCATAAATTTTTCCACGCAGTGTTAAAGCCCTCGTTGGTAACTTTGCATTTGCTCACTATTTCTTTTGCCTCTCCCTGTGTCTTCTGATTCAAATGAAACAGCTTTTCTACAGGGCTGAGACGTCTATTATTAATATATATGGCCGTAAACATATCTCGGAATGTTGGCCATGAGGTGTAGTCACCCTTAAATATATCTGTATCACATGGTGGGAGATGAATATTATGTTCCCTCATTGATATATCCTCCTGTTCTTTATCATATTTAGTGAGTTTTGCATGAAGTTCTGCCATGCTCGACATGCAGCGTAAGTAAACCGTATATGAAGTCTTGTATTTGGCTTTTACTGGTGTCGATTTTGCATCTGCCATGCTGGAATTTAAAAGTTCTTCATGGGAAATTTTCACTTTTCTCCATATAGCCTTTAACTCATCTTGTTGGAGGGAAAGCGTATATTTCGTATGGTCTGTCTCAGCCATCAAATTATAATCAGCTTCGAACTCTGATACCGAGTCTGCTAAGCGAATGAAAGTATCCATTTTGATCCTTTTTTTTTTGTCGAAAGTTAAGTTATGACACCAAAGGTAATAAAAGGTAGATTAACACCGAAGGTAATGAAAAATTCTCCCAAAAATCAAATTTTATATAAAAATATGAAAAAACACCAGAATTTTAATGCTTAACTGCACAGTATTGTAATATTTTATTTGATATATTAGATATGTATATGTGTATATACGTATGTGTAAATGTTTATGTATTTTATTTATGTTTGCAATAAATAATACTCTCCACTTTTAGATCTCGCCACCCACTAAGAGGAATATGTGTTTATATATATATATACCGGAATTTGAAAAAGTGCAGATGCTGATATTGAAGTGATTTTGTGAAAAAAAATATAAAAAATATTTGATATCAAAGAACAAAAAAAAAAAAAGCACAGTTTACTTAGAAGTGATATATGTAAATTAAGCACGGTTATAAAATTCTGTGAATTGTTGTTAGTGCGAATGACTTGACCAATTGAAATACTGTTTACACAAAATATATTGCAAAACGAAATTAAGTGAAAAGAATATCAAAAAATATGAAATTAATATTTTGCAATGAAATGAATTTAAATAAGTTGTGTTCATGTAATTTATTGTCGAAAGAAATGAAAAGTGCACTAACAATTGAAAGAAAGCAATAATAAAAAACGTGCCTGTATATCTCACACTTATACCAATGTATACATATACACGAAAACACTGTGTTCACTTTCACAAAATCACTCGCAATATCACTGTGCTTGCAAATTTCGTGTATAACTATCTTGATTATAAATTTCCGCGTATATCAAGAAAAACAAAATTTTATTTTTTGGCTCTTTTTTTTTTTTTTTTTTTAAATTGTGCAAAAAAACTAGTGCTGTCAACCACGTACCTTTATAAAAAAATGTTGCTTGTTCAACGATTTTTGGTTGTGATTATCTAAATTTCCTGAGAAGCTCCTCTAGTTGTTGTTGTTTAATTAGCTGCAGTGCCGGCCTTCTTTAATATAGTAAATGGACTTTTGATTATGAGGTATGGCAGCGGAACGTTGATCTCTTCTAACTGTGTGAAAGCAAGTAGTTTAAAAGGACAAAAGGAAAGTGCTTCAAACCCTCAAAGCAGTTCTTTCGTTCCGTTTTGAGGGGAAATGCAACAACAGACCGCTACAGTAAAAGCTCTGCTTTCACCTTTTGTTGTATGAGTGCGTGTGTCTGTGTGTATGGTTTTCTCTATGTGTGTGTTGAGTGAATTTATGTTAGGGTTGTAGTCCCCTTTGATTAAAAAGTGATTTAGCCTGGGGGGCTAAACACTGACATAATCGAAAAAACTTTATTTAAATATCGATTTGCTGAAAATTCGGTACATAGGTAACAATTTTCTTAGGTTAATAGGAAGACTACAGCTTTCTCCGGGAAGTGGGCCAGGGACTGACATAATCGAAAAAACTTTATTTAATTATCGATTTGCTTAAAATTCGGTACATACGTATAGGTGGCATTTTGCTTAGGTTAATAAGAAGAATACAGTTTTCTCCGGCAAGTGGACCAGGAACTGACATAATCGAAAAAACTTTATCTAATTATCGATTTGCTTAAAATTCGGTACATAGGTGACTTTTTGATAAGGTTAATAGGAAAACTACAGTTTTCTCCTGGAAGTGGACCAGGGACTGACATAATCGAAAAACTTTATTTAATTATCGATTTGCTTACAATTCGGCACATAGGTGATAACCTTCTTAGGTTAATAGGAAGACTACAGCTTTCTCCGGGAAGTGTACGAGGGACTGACATTATCGAAAAAACTTTATTTAATTATCGATTTACTTACAATTCGGTAAATAGGTGGCATTTTGCTTAGGTTAATAGGAAGACTGCCGTTTTCTCCGGGAAGTGGGCGAGGGACTGACATAATCGAAAATACTTTATTTAATTATCGATTTGCTTACAATTCGGTAAATAGGTGGCATTTTGCTTAGATTAACAGGAAGAGTACAATTCTCCCTGTAAAGTGGACCAGGAACTGACATAATGGAAAAACTTTATTTAATTATCGCTTTGCTTTAATTTCGGTACATAGGTGTCATTTTGCTTATTTTAATAGGAAGACTACAGCTTTCTCCGGGAAGTGGGCCAGGGACTGACATAATCGAAAAAACTTTATTTAATTATCGATTTGCTTAAAATTCGGTACATACGTATAGGTGGCATTTTGCTTAGGTTAATAGGAAGACTACAGTTTTCTCCGGGAAGTGGACCAGGGACTGACATAATCGAAAAAACTTTATTTAATTATCGCCTTGCTTAAAATTCGGTACATAAGTGGCATATTGATAAGGTTAATAGGAAGACTACAGTTTTCTCCGGGAAGTGGACCAGGGACTGGCATAATCGAAAATACTTTATTTAATTATCGATTTGCTTAAAATTCGGTACATAGGTGGCATTTTGATAAGGTTAATAGGAAGACTACAGTTTTCTCCGGGAAGTGAACCAGGGACTGACATAATCGAAAATACTTTATTTAATTAGCGATTTGCTTAAAATTTGTTACATAGGTGGCATTTTTCTTAGATTAACAGGAAGAGTACAATTCTCCCTGTAAAGTGGACCAGGGACTGGCCTATTCGAACACTTTATATAATGATCGATTTACTTAAAATTCGGTAAATAGGTGACATTTTGCGTAGATTAACAGGAATACTGCATTTCTCTTCGACAAGTGGATCAGGAACTGACCTATTGGAAAAAATTGTGTTTAATGATCGATTTACTTAAAATTCGGTAAATAGGTGACATTTTGCGTAGATTAACAGGAGGACTGCATTTCTCTTCGACAACTGGATCAGGAACTGACCTTTTGGAAAAAAATTTAATTAATGATCGATTTACTTAAAATTCGGCACATAGGTGACAACTTTCTTAGGTTAATAGGAAGACTACAGCTTTCTCCGGGAAGTGGACCAGGGACTGACCTATTCGAAAATTATGTATTTAAAGATCGATTTACTTGAAATTCGGTACATAGGTGGCATTTTGCTTAGATTAACAGGAAGACTACAGCTTTCTCCGGGAAGTGGACCAGGGACTGCCGTTATCGAAAAAAACTTTATTTAATTATCGCCTTGCTTGAATTTCGGTACATAGGTGGCATTTTGCTTATTTTAATAGGAAGACTACAGTTTTCTCCGGGAAGTGGACCAGGGACTGACATAATCGAAAAAACTTTATTTAATTATCGATTTGCTTAAAAATCGGTACATAGGTGACAATTTTCTTAGGTTAATAGGAAGACTACAGCTTTCTCCGGGAAGTGGACCAGGGACTGACATAATTGAAAATTTTTTATTTAATTATCGATTTGCTGAAAATTCGGTACATAGGTGACAAAATTCTTAGGTTAATAGGAAGACTACAGCTTTCTCCGGGAAGTGGACCAGGGACTGACATAATCGAAAAAACTTTATTTAAATATCGATTTGCTTAAAATTCGGTACATAGGTGGCATTTTGATAAGGTTAATAGGAAGACTACAGCTTTCTCCGGGAAGTGGGCCAGGGACTGACATTATCGAAAAAACTTTATTTAATTATCGATTTGCTTAAAATTCGGTACATACGTATAGGTGGCATTTTGCTTAGGTTAATAGGAAGACTACAGTTTTCTCCGGCAAGTGGACCAGGAACAGACATAATCGAAAAAACTTTATCTAATTATCGATTTGCTTAAAATTCGGTACAAGGGTGACTTTTTGATAAGGTTAATAGGAAAACTACAGTTTTCTCCTGGAAGTGGACCAGGGACTGACATAATCGAAAAAACTTTATTTAATTATCGATTTACTTACAATTCGGTAAATAGGTGGCATTTTACTTAGGTTAATAGGAAGACTGCAGTTTTCTCCGGGAAGTGGGCGAGGGACTGACATAATCGAAAATAATTTATTTAATTATCGATTTGCTGAAAATTCGGTACATAGGTGACAATTTTCTTAGGTTAATAAGGAAGACTACAGCTTTCTCCGGGAAGTGGGCCAGGGACTGACATTATCGAAAAAACTTTATTTAATTATCGATTTGCTTAAAATTCGGTACATACGTATAGGTGGCATTTTGCTTAGGTTAATAGGAAGACTACAGTTTTCTCCGGCAAGTGGACCAGGAACAGACATAATCGAAAAAACTTTATCTAATTATCGATTTGCTTAAAATTCGGTACAAGGGTGACTTTTTGATAAGGTTAATAGGAAAACTACAGTTTTCTCCTGGAAGTGGACCAGGGACTGACATAATCGGAAAAACTTTTTTTTAATTATCGATTTGCTTACAATTCGGTACACAGGTGAAAACTTTCTTAGGTTAATAGGAAGACTACAGCTTTCTCCGGGAAGTGGGCCAGGGACTGACATAATCGAAACAACTTTATTTAATTATCGATTTGCTTACAATTCGGTAAATAGGTGGCATTTTGCTTAGGTTAATAGGAAGACTACAGTTTTCTCCTGGAAGTGGACCCGGGACTGACCTTATCGAAAAAAACTTTATTTAATTATCGCCTTGCTTGAATTTCGGTACATAGGTGGCATTTTGCTTATTTTATAAGGAAGACTATAGTTTTCTCCGGGAAGTGGACCAGGGACTGACATAATCGAAAAAACTTTATTTAATTATCGATTTTCTTAAAATTCGGTACATAGGTGACAATTTTCATAGGTTAATAGGAAGACTACAGCTTTCTCCGGGAAGTGGACCAGGGACTGACATAATCGAAAAAACTTTATTTAATTATCACCTTGCTTAAAATTCGGTACATAAGTGGCATTTTGATAAGGTTAATAGGAAGACCACAGTTTTCTCCGGGAAGTGGACCAGGGACTGACATAATCGAAAATACTTTATCTAATCATCGATTTGCTTAAAATTAGGTACATAGGTGGCATTTTGATAAGGTTAATAGGAAGACTACAGTTTTCTCCGGGAAGTGGACCAGGGACTGACATAATCGAAAATACTTTATTTAATTATCGATTTGCTTAAAATTTGTTACATAGGTGGCATTTTTCTTAGATTAACAGGAAGAGTACAATTCTCCCTGTAAAGTGGACCAGGGACTGGCCTATTCGAAACACTTTATATAATGATCGATTTACTTAAAATTAGGTACACGGGTGGCATTTCCCTTAGATTAACAGGAAGACTGCATTTCTCTTCGACAAGTGGATCAGGAACTGACCTATTGGAAAAAATTGTGTTTAATGATCGATTTACTTAAAATTCGGTAAATAGGTGACATTCTGCGTAGATTAACAGGAAGACTGCATTCCTCTTCGACAAGTGGATCAGGAACTGACCTATTGGAAAAAATTGTGTTTAATGATCGATTTACTTAAAATTCGGTAAATAGGTGACATTTTGCGTAGATTAACAGGAAGACTGCATTTCTCTTAGTCAAGTGGATCAGGAACTGACCTTTTGGAAAAAAATTTAATTAATGATCGATTTACTTAAAATTCGGCACATAGGTGAGAACTTTCTAAGGTTAATAGGAAGACTACAGTTTTTTCCGGGAAGTGGACCAGGGACAGACCTTATCGAAAAAAACTTTATTTAATTATCGATTTGCTTAAAATTCGGTACATAGGTGGCATTTTGATAAGGTTAATAGGAAAACTACAGCTTTCTCCGGGAAGTGGACCAGGGACTGACATAATCGAAAAAACTTTATTTAATTATCGATTTTCTTAAAATTCGGTACATAGGTGACAATTTTCATAGGTTAATAGGAAGACTACAGCTTTCTCCGGGAAGTGGACCAGGGACTGACATAATCGAAAAAACTTTATTTAATTATCACCTTGCTTAAAATTCGGTACATAAGTGGCATTTTGATAAGGTTAATAGGAAGACCACAGTTTTCTCCGGGAAGTGGACCAGGGACTGACATAATCGAAAATACTTTATCTAATCATCGATTTGCTTAAAATTAGGTACATAGGCGGCATTTTGATAAGGTTAATAGGAAGACTACAGTTTTCTCCGGGAAGTGGACCAGGGACTGACATAATCGAAAATACTTTATTTAATTATCGATTTGCTTAAAATTTGTTACATAGGTGACATTTTTCTTAGATTAACAGGAAGAGCACAATTCTCCCTGTAAAGTGGACCAGGGACTGGCCTATTCGAAACACTTTATATAATGATCGATTTACTTAAAATTCGGTACACGGGTGGCATTTCACTTAGATTAACAGGAAGACTGCATTTCTCTTCGACAAGTGGATCAGGAACTGACCTATTGGAAAAAATTGTGTTTAATGATCGATTTATTTAAAATTCGGTAAATAGGTGACATTTTGCGTAGATTAACAGGAAGACTGCATTTCTCTTCGACAAGTGGATCAGGAACTGACTTTTTGGAAAAAAATTTAATTAATGATCGATTTACTTAAAATTCGGTAAATAGGTGACATTTTGCGTAGATTAACAGGAAGACTGCATTTCTCTTAGTCAAGTGGATCAGGAACTGACCTTTTGGAAAAAAATTTAATTAATGATCGATTTACTTAAAATTCGGCACATAGGTGAGAACTTTCTAAGGTTAATAGAAAGACTACAGTTTTTTCCGGGAAGTGGACCAGGGACTGACCTTATCGAAAAAAACTTTATTTAATTATCGATTTGCTTAAAATTCGGTACATAGGTGGCATTTTGATAAGGTTAATAGGAAAACTACAGCTTTCGCCGGGAAGTGAACCAGGAACTGACATAATCGAAAAAACTTTATCTAATTATCGATTTGCTTAAAATTCGGTACATAGGTGGCATTTTGAGAAGGTTAATAGGAAAACTACAGCTTTCTCCGGGAAGTGAACCAGGAACTGACATAATCGAAAAAACTTTATCTAATTATCGATTTGCTTAAAATTCGGTACATAGGTGGCATTTTGATAAGGTTAATAAGAAGACTACAGTTTTCTCCGGGAAGTGGACCAGGGACTGACATAATCGAAAAAACTTTATTTAATTATCGATTTGCTGAAAATTCGGTACATAGGTGGCATTTTTCTTAGGTTAATAGGAAGACTACAACTTTCTCCGGGAAGTGGACCAGGAACTGACATAATCGAAAAAACTTTATCTAATTATCGATTTGCTGAAAATTCGGTACATACGTATAGATGGCATTTTGCTTAGGTTAATAGGAAGACTACAGCTTTCTCCGGGAAGTGGGCCAGGGATTGACATAATCGAAACAACTTTATTTAATTATCGATTTGCTTACAATTCGGTAAATAGGTGGCATTTTGCTTAGGTTAATAGGAAGACTACAGTTTTCTCCGGGAAGTGGACCCGGGACTGACCTTATCGAAAAAAACTTTATTTAATTATCGCCTTGCTTGAATTTCGGTACATAGGTGGCATTTTGCTTATTTTATAAGGAAAACTACAGCTTTCTCCGGGAAGTGAACCAGGAACTGACATAATCGAAAAAACTTTATCTAATTATCGATTTGCTTAAAATTCGGTACATAGGTGGCATTTTGATAAGGTTAATAAGAAGACTACAGTTTTCTCCGGGAAGTGGACCAGGGACTGACATAATCGAAAAAATTTTATTTAATTATCGATTTGCTGAAAATTCGGTACATAGGTGGCATTTTTCTTAGGTTAATAGGAAGACTACAACTTTCTCCGGGAAGTGGACCAGGAACTGACATAATCGAAAAAACTTTATCTAATTATCGATTTGCTGAAAATTCGGTACATAGGTGGCATTTTTCTTAGGTTAATAGGAAGACTACAGCTTTCTCCGGGAAGTGGACCAGGGACTGACATAATCGAAAATACTTTATCTAATTATCGATTTGCTTAAAATTCGGTACATAGGTGGCATTTTTCTTAGATTAACAGGAAGAGTACAATTCTCCCTGTAAAGTGGACCAGGGACTGGCCTATTCGAAACACTTTATATAATGATCGATTTACTTAAAATTCGGTACACGGGTGGCATTTCCCTTAGATTAACAGGAAGACTGCATTTCTCTTCAAAAAGTGGATCAGGAACTGACCTATTGGAAAAAATTGTGTTTAATGATCGATTTACTTAAAATTCGGTAAATAGGTGACATTTTGCGTAGATTAAGAGGAAGACTGCATTTCTCTTAGTCAAGTGGATCAGGAACTGACCTTTTGGATAAAAATTTAATTAAAGATCGATTTACTTAAAATTCGGCACATAGGTGAGAACTTTCTTAGGTTAATAGGAAGACTCCAGTTTTTTCCGGGAAGTGGACCAGGGACTGACCTCATCGAAAAAAACTTTATCTAATTATCGATTTGCTTAAAATTCGGTACATAGGTGGCATTTTTCTTAGGTTAATAGGAAGACTACAGCTTTCTCCGGGAAGTGGGCCAGTGACTGACCTTATCGAAAAAACTTTATTTAATTATGGCCTTGCTTGAATTTCGGTACATAGGTGGCATTTTGCTTATTTTAATAGGAAGACTACAGTTTTCTCCGGGAAGTGGACCAGGGACTGACATAATCGAAAAACTTTATTTAATTATCGATTTGCTTAAAATTCGGTACATAGGTGACAATTTTCTTAGGTTAATAGGAAGGCTACAGCTTTTTCCGGGAAGTGGACCAGGGACTCACATAATCGAAAAAACTTTATTTAATTATCGATTTGCTTAAAATTCGGTACATACGTATAGGTGGTATTTTGCTTAGGTTAATAGGAAGACTTCAGTTTTCTCCGGCAAGCGGACCAGGAACTGACATAATCGAAAAAACTTTATCTAATTATCGATTTGCTTAAAATTCGGTACAAAAGTGGCATTTTGATAAGGTTAATAGGAAGACTACAGCTTTTTCCGGGAAGTGGACCAGGGACTGAAATAATCGAAAAAACTTTATTTAATTATCGATTTGCTTAAAATTCGGTACATACGTATAGATGGCATTTTGCTTAGGTTAATAGGAAGACTACAGTTTTCTCCGGGAAGTGGACCAGGAACTGACATAATTGAAAAAACTTTATCTAATTATCGATTTGCTTAAAATTCGGTACATATGTGACAATTTTCTTAGGTTAATAGGAAGACTACAGCTTTCTCCGGGAAGTGGACCAGGGACTGACATTATCCAAAATACTTTATTTAATTATCGATTTGCTTAAAATTCGGTACACATGTGACAATTTTCTTAGGTTAATAGGAAGACTACAGCTTTCTCCGGGAAGTGGACCAGGGACTGAGATAATCGAAAAAACTTTATTTAATTAAAGATTTGCTTAAAATTCGGTGCATACGTATAGGTAGCATTTTGCTTAGGTTAATAGGAAGACTACAGTTTTCTCCGGGAAGTGAACCAGGAACTGACATAATGGAAAAACTTTATCTAATTATCGATTTGCTTAAAATTCGGTACATAGGTGGCATTTTGATAAGGTTAATAAGAAGACTACAGTTTTCTCCGGGAAGTGGACCAGGGACTGACATAATCGAAAAAACTTTATTTAATTATCGATTTGCTGAAAATTCGGTACATAGGTGGCATTTTTCTTAGGCTAATAGGAAGACTACAGCTTTCTCCGGGAAGTGGACCAGGAACTGAAATAATCGAAAAAACTTTATCTAATTATCGATTTGCTTAAAGTTTGTTACATAGGTGGCATTTTTCTTAGATTAACAGGAAGAGTATAATTCTCCCCGTAAAGTTGACCAGGAACTGACATAATTGAAAATTTTTTATTTAATTATCGATTTGCTGAAAATTCGGTACATAGGTGGCATTTTGATAAGGTTAATAAGAAGACTACAGTTTTCTCCGGGAAGTGGACCAGGAACTGACATAATCGAAAAAACTTTATCTAATTATCGATTTGCTTAAAATTCGGTACATAGGTGGCATTTTGATAAGGTTAATAGGAAAACTACAGTTTTCTCCGGGAAGTGGACCAGGGACTGACATAATCGAAAAACTTTATTTAATTATCGATTTGCTTACTATTCGGCACATAAGTGACAACCTTCTTAGGTTAATATGAAGACTACAGCTTTCTCCGGGAAGTGGACGAGGGACTGACATAATCGAAATAACTTTATTTAATTATCGATTTACTTACAATTCGGTCAATAGGTGGCATTTTGCTTAGGTTAATAGGAAGACTGCAGTTTTCTCCGGGAAGTGGGCGAGGGACTGACATAATCGAAAATACTTTATCTAATTATCAATTTGCTTAAAATTCGGTACATAGGTGGCATTTTTCTTAGATTAACAGGAAGAGTACAATTCTCCCTGTAAAGTGGACCAGGGACTGGCCTATTCGAAACACTTTATATAATGATCGATTTACTTAAAATTCGGTACACGGGTGGCATTTCCCTTAGATTAACAGGAAGACTGCATTTCTCTTCAAAAAGTGGATCAGGAACTGACCTATTGGAAAAAATTGTGTTTAATGATCGATTTACTTAAAATTCGGTAAATAGGTGACATTTTGCGTAGATTAAGAGGAAGACTGCATTTCTCTTAGTCAAGTGGATCAGGAACTGACCTTTTGGAAAAAAATTTAATTAATGATCGATTTACTTAAAATTCGGCACATAGGTGAGAACTTTCTTAGGTTAATAGGAAGACTCCAGTTTTTTCCGGGAAGTGGACCAGGGACTGACCTCATCGAAAAAAACTTTATCTAATTATCGATTTGCTTAAAATTCGGTACATAGGTGGCATTTTTCTTAGGTTAATAGGAAGACTACAGGTTTCTCCGGGAAGTGGGCCAGTGACTGACCTTATCGAAAAAACTTTATTTAATTATGGCCTTGCTTGAATTTCGGTACATAGGTGGCATTTTGCTTATTTTAATAGGAAGACTACAGTTTTCTCCGGGAAGTGGACCAGGGACTGACATAATCGAAAAACTTTATTTAATTATCGATTTACTTAAAATTCGGTACATAGGTGACAATTTTCTTAGGTTAATAGGAAGGCTACAGCTTTTTCCGGGAAGTGGACCAGGGACTGACATAATCGAAAAAACTTTATTTAATTATCGATTTGCTTAAAATTCGGTACATACGTATAGGTGGTATTTTGCTTAGGTTAATAGGAAGACTTCAGTTTTCTCCGGCAAGCGGACCAGGAACTGACATAATCGAAAAAACTTTATCTAATTATCGATTTGCTTAAAATTCGGTACAAAGTGGCATTTTGATAAGGTTAATAGGAAGACTACAGCTTTTTCCGGGAAGTGGACCAGGGACTGAGATAATCGAAAAAACTTTATTTAATTAAAGATTTGCTTAAAATTCGGTGCATACGTATAGGTAGCATTTTGCTTAGGTTAATAGGAAGACTACAGTTTTCTCCGGGAAGTGAACCAGGAACTGACATAATGGAAAAACTTTATCTAATTATCGATTTGCTTAAAATTCGGTACATAGGTGGCATTTTGATAAGGTTAATAAGAAGACTACAGTTTTCTCCGGGAAGTGGACCAGGAACTGAAATAATCGAAAAAACTTTATTTAATTATCGATTTGCTTAAAATTTGTTACATAGGTGGCATTTTTCTTAGATTAACAGAAAGAGTATAATTCTCCCCGTAAAGTTGACCAGGAACTGACATAATTGAAAATTTTTTATTTAATTATCGATTTGCTGAAAATTCGGTACATATGTGACAATTTTCTTACGTTAATAGGAAGACTACAGCTTTCTCTGGGAAGTGGACCAGGGACTGACATAATCGAAAAAACTTTATTTAAATATCGATTTGCTGAAAATTCGGTACATAGGTAACAATTTTCTTAGGTTAATAGGAAGACTACAGTTTTCTCCGGCAAGTGGACCAGGAACTGACATAATCGAAAAAACTTTATCTAATTATCGATTTGCTTAAAATTCGGTACATAGGTGGCATTTTGATAAGGTTAATAGGAAAACTACAGTTTTCTCCGGGAAGTGGACCAGGGACTGACATAATCGAAAAACTTTATTTAATTATCGATTTGCTTACTATTCGGCACATAAGTGACAACCTTCTTAGGTTAATATGAAGACTACAGCTTTCTCCGGGAAGTGGACGAGGGACTGACATAATCGAAATAACTTTATTTAATTATCGATTTACTTACAATTCGGTAAATAGGTGGCATTTTGCTTAGGTTAATAGGAAGACTGCAGTTTTCTCCGGGAAGTGGGCGAGGGACTGACATAATCGAAAATACTTTATTTAATTATCGATTTGCTGAAAATTCGGTACATAGGTGACAATTTTCTTAGGTTAATAAGGAAGACTACAGCTTTCTCCGGGAAGTGGACCAGGGACTGACGTAATCAAAAAAATGTATTTAATTATCGATTTGCTTACAATTCGGCACATAGGTGACAACTTTCTTAGGTAATTAGGAAGACTACAGCTTTCTCCGGGAAGTGGACGAGGGACTGACATAATCGAAAAAACTTTATTTAATTATCGATTTGCTTACAATTCGGTAAATAGGTGGCATTTTGCTTAGGTTAATAGGAAGACTGCAGTTTTCTCCGGAAAGTGGGCGAGGGACTGACATAATCGAAAATACTTTATTTAATTATCGATTTGCTGAAAATTCGGTGCATAGGTGACAATTTTCTTAGGTTAATAGGAAGACTACAGCTTTCTCCGGGAAGTGGGCCAGGGACTGACCTTATCGAAAAAACTTTATTTAATTATCGCCTTGCCTGAATTTCGGTACATAGGTGGCATTTTGCTTTTTTTAATAGGAAGACTACAGTTTTCTCCGGGAAGTGAACCAGGGACTGACATAATCGAGAAAACTTTATTTAATTATCGATTTGCTTAAATTTCGGTACATAGGTGACAATTTTCTTAGGTTAATAGGAAGATTACAGTTTTCTCCGGGAAGTGAACCAGGGACTGACATTATCCAAAATACTTTATTTAATTATCGATTTGCTGAAAATTCGGTACATATGTGACAATTTTCTTAGGTTAATGGGAAGACTACAGCTTTCTCCGGGAAGTGGACCAAGGACTGATATAATCGAAAAAACTTTATTTTATTATCGATTTGCTTAAAATTCGGTGCATACGTATAGGTGGCATTTTGCTTAGGTTAATAGGAAGATTACAGTTTTCTTCGGGAAGTGGACCGGGAACTGACATAATCGAAAAAACTTTATCTAATTATCGATTTGCTTAAAATTCGGTACATAGGTATCATTTTGATAAGGTTAATAGGAAGACTACAGTTTTCTCCGGGAAGTGGACCAGGGACTGACATAATCGAAAATACTTTATTTAATTATCGATTTGCTTAAAATTCGGTGCATACGTATAGGTGGCATTTTGCTTAGGTTAATAGGAAGACTACAGTTTTCTCCGGGAAGTGGACCAGGGACTGACATAATCGAAAAAACTTTATTTAATTATCGATTTGCTTACAATTCGGTACATAGGTGACAATTTTCTTCGGTTAATAGGAAGACTACAGCTTTCTCCGGGAAGTGGGCCAGGGACTGACATAATCGAAAAAACTTTGTTTCATTATCGATTTGCTCACAATTCGGTACATAGGTGGCATTTTGATAAGGTTAATAGGAAAACTACAGTTTTCTCCGGGAAGTAGACCAGGGACTGACATAATCGAAAAACTTTATTTAATTATCGATTTGCTTACTATTCGGCACATTTCATTATCAATTTGCTCACAATTCGGTAAATAGGTGGCATTTGGCTTAGGTTAATAGGAAGACTACAGTTTTCTTCGGCAAGTGGACCAGGAACTGACATAATCGAAAAAACTTTATCTAATTATCGATTTGCTTAAAATTCGGTACATACGTATAGGTGGTATTTTGCTTAGGTTAATAGGAAGACTACAGTTTTCTCCGGGAAGTGGACCAGGAACTGACATAATCGAAAAAACTTTATCTAATTATCGATTTGCTTAAAATTCGGTACAAAGGTGGCTTTTTGTTAAGGTTAAAAGGAAGACTACAGCTTTCTCCGGGAAGTGGACCAGGGACTGAAATAATCGAAAAAACTTTATTTAATTATCGATTTGCTTAAAATTCGGTGCATACGTATAGGTGGCATTTTGCTTAGGTTAATAGGAAGACTTCAGTTTTCTCCGGCAAGCGGACCAGGAACTGAAATAATCGAAAAAACTTTATCTAATTATCGATTTGCTTAAAATTCGGTACAAAGGTGGCTTTTTGTTAAGGTTAAAAGGAAGACTACAGCTTTCTCCGGGAAGTGGACCAGGGACTGAAATAATCGAAAAAACTTTATTTAATTATCGATTTGCTTAAAATTCGGTGCATACGTATAGGTGGTATTTTGCTTAGGTTAATAGGAAGACTTCAGTTTTCTCCGGCAAGCGGACCAGGAACTGAAATAATCGAAAAAACTTTATCTAATTATCGATTTGCTTAAAATTCGGTACAAAGGTGGCTTTTTGTTAAGGTTAAAAGGAAGACTACAGCTTTCTCCGGGAAGTGGACCAGGGACTGAAATAATCGAAAAAACTTTATTTAATTATCGATTTGCTTAAAATTCGGTGCATACGTATAGGTGGCATTTTGCTTAGGTTAATAGGAAGACTACAGTTTTCTCCGGGAAGTGGACCAGGAACTGACATAATCGAAAAAACTTTATCTAATTATCGATTTGCTTAAAATTCGGTACATATGTGACAATTTTCTTAGGTTAATAGGAAGACTACAGCTTTCTCCGGGAAGTGGACCAGGGACTGACATTATCCAAAATACTTTATTTAATTATCGATTTGCTGAAAATTCGGTACACATGTGACAATTTTCTTAGGTTAATAGGAAGACTACAGCTTTCTCCGGGAAGTGGACCAGGGACTGACATAATCGAAAAAACTTTATTTAATTATCGATTTGCTTAAAATTCGGTACATACGTATAGGTGGTATTTTGCTTAGGTTAATAGGAAGACTTCAGTTTTCTCCGGCAAGCGGACCAGGAACTGAAATAATCGAAAAAACTTTATCTAATTATCGATTTGCTTAAAATTCGGTACAAAGGTGGCTTTTTGTTAAGGTTAAAAGGAAGACTACAGCTTTCTCCGGGAAGTGGACCAGGGACTGAAATAATCGAAAAAACTTTATTTAATTATCGATTTGCTTAAAATTCGGTGCATACGTATAGGTGGCATTTTGCTTAGGTTAATAGGAAGACTACAGTTTTCTCCGGGAAGTGGACCAGGAACTGACATAATCGAATAAACTTTATCTAATTATCGATTTGCTTAAAATTCGGTACATATGTGACAATTTTCTTAGGTTAATAGGAAGACTACAGCTTTCTCCGGGAAGTGGACCAGGGACTGACATTATCCAAAATACTTTATTTAATTATCGATTTGCTGAAAATTCGGTACATATGTGACAATTTTCTTAGGTTAATAGGAAGACTACAGCTTTCTCCGGGAAGTGGACCAGGGACTGACATTATCCAAAATACTTTATTTAATTATCGATTTGCTGAAAATTCGGTACACATGTGACAATTTTCTTAGGTTAATAGGAAGACTACAGCTTTCTCCGGGAAGTGGACCAGGGACTGACATAATCGAAAAAACTTTATTTAATTATCGATTTGCTTAAAATTCGGTACATACGTATAGGTGGTATTTTGCTTAGGTTAATAGGAAGACTTCAGTTTTCTCCGGCAAGCGGACCAGGAACTGAAATAATCGAAAAAACTTTATCTAATTATCGATTTGCTTAAAATTCGGTACAAAGGTGGCTTTTTGTTAAGGTTAAAAGGAAGACTACAGCTTTCTCCGGGAAGTGGACCAGGGACTGAAATAATCGAAAAAACTTTATTTAATTATCGATTTGCTTAAAATTCGGTGCATACGTATAGGTGGCATTTTGCTTAGGTTAATAGGAAGACTACAGTTTTCTCCGGGAAGTGGACCAGGAACTGACATAATCGAAAAAACTTTATCTAATTATCGATCTGCTTAAAATTCGGTACATATGTGACAATTTTCTTAGGTTAATAGGAAGACTACAGCTTTCTCCGGGAAGTGGACCAGGGACTGACATTATCCAAAATACTTTATTTAATTATCGATTTGCTGAAAATTCGGTACACATGTGACAATTTTCTTAGGTTAATAGGAAGACTACAGCTTTCTCCGGGAAGTGGACCAGGGACTGAGATAATCGAAAAAACTTTATTTAATTAAAGATTTGCTTAAAATTCGGTGTATACGTATAGGTAGCATTTTGCTTAGGTTAATAGGAAGACTACAGTTTTCTCCGGGAAGTGAACCAGGAACTGACATAATGGAAAAAACTTTATCTAATTATCGATTTGCTTAAAATTCGGTACATAGGTGGAATTTTTCTTAGGTTAATAGGAAGACTACAGCTTTCTCCGGGAAGTGGACCAGGAACTGACATAATCGAAAAAACTTTATCTAATTATCGATTTGCTTAAAATTTGTTACATAGATGTCATTTTTCTTAGATTAACAGGAAGGGTATAATTCTCCCCGTAAAGTGGACCAGGGACTGACATAATTGAAAATTTTTTATTTAATTATCGATTTGCTTACAATTCGGCACATAGGTGACAACTTTCTTAGGTAATTAGGAAGACTACAGCTTTCTCCGGGAAGTGGACCAGGGACTGACATAATCGAAAAATAGGTGGCATATTGCTTAGGTTAATAGGAAGACTGCAGTCTTCTCCGGGAAGTGGGCGAGGGACTGACATAATCGCAAATACTTTATTTAATTATCGATTTGCTGAAAATTCGGTACATAGGTGACAATTTTCTTCGGTTAATAAGGAAGACTACAGCTTTCTCCGGGAAGTGGACCAGGGACTGACGTAATCAAAAAACTTTATTTAATTATCAATTTGCTTACAATTCGGCACATAGGTGACAATTTTCTTAGGTTAATAGGAAGACTACAGCTTTCTCCGGGAAGTGGACCAGGGACTCATATATTCGAAAAAACTTTATTTAATTATCGATTTGCTTAAAATTCGGTGCATACGTATAGGTGGCATTTTGCTTAGGTAAATAAGAAGACTACAGTTTTCTCCGGGAAGTGGACCAGGGACTGACATAATCGAAAATACTTTATTTAATTATCGCTTTGCTGAAAATTCAGTACATAGGTGACAATTTTCTTAGGTTAATAGGAAAACAACAGCTTTCTCCGGGAAGTGGACGAGGGACTGACATAAACGAAAAAACTTTATCTAATTATCGATTTGCTTAAAATTCAGTACATAGGTGGCATTTTGATAAGGTTAATAAGAAGACTACAGTTTTCTCCGGGAAGTGGACCAGGGACTGACATAATCGAAAATACTTTATCTAATTATCGCTTTGCTGAAAATTCAGTACATAGGTGACAATTTTCTTAGGTTAATAGGAAAACAACAGCTTTCTCCGGGAAGTGGACGAGGGACTGACATAGTCGAAAAAACTTTATTTAATTATCGTATAGCTTACAATTCGGTAAATAGGTGGCATTTTGATAAGGGTAATAGGAAGACTACAGTTTTCTCCGGGAAGTGGACCAGGGACTGACATAATCGAAAAAACTTTATTTAAATATCGATTTGCTTAAAATTCGGTACATAGGTGGCATTTTGATAAGGTTAATAGGAAGACTACAGTTTTCTCCGGGAATTGGACCAGGGACTGACATAATCGAAAATACTTTATTTAATTATTGATTTGCTGAAAATTCGGTACATAGGTGGCATTTTTCTAAGGTTAATAGGAAGACTACAGCTTTTTCCGGGAAGTGGACCAGGAACTGACATAATCGAAAAAACTTTATCTAATTTTCGATTTGCTTAAAATTCGGTACATAGGTGGCACTTTGATAAGGTTAATAGGAAGACAACAGTTTTCTCCGGAAAGTGGGCGAGCGACTGACGTAATCGAAAATACTTTATTTAATTATCGCTTTGCTGAAAATTCAGTACATAGGTGACAATTTTCTTAGGTTAATAGGAAAACAACAGCTTTCTCCGGGAAGTGGACGAGGGACTGACCTTTTCGAAAAAACTTTATTTAATTATCGCCTTGCCTGATTTTCGGTACATAGGTGGCATTTTGCATTTTTTAATAGGAAGACTACAGTTTTCTCCGAGAAGTGAACCAGGGACTGACATAATCGAAAAAACTTTATTTAATTATCGATTTGCTTAAAATTCGGTACATAGGTGACAATTTTCTTAGGTTAATAGGAAGACTACAGTTTTCTCCGGGAAGTGAACCAGGGACTGGCATTATCCAAAATACTTTATTTAATTATCGATTTGCTGAAAATTCGGTACATATGTGACAATTTTCTTAGGTTAATGGGAAGACTACAGCTTTCTCCGGGAAGTGGACCAGGGACTGATATAATCGAAAAAACTTTATTTAATTATCGATTTGCTTAAAATTCGGTGCATACGTATAGGTGGCATTTTGCTTAGGTTAATAGGAAGACTACAGTTTTCTCCAGGAAGTGGACCAGGAACTGACATAATCGAAAAAACTTTATCTAATTATCAATTTGCTTAAAATTCGGTACATAGGTGACAATTTTCTTAAGTTAATAGGAAGACTACAGTTTTCTCCGGGAAGTGGACCAGGGACTGACATTATCCAAAATACTTTATTTAATTATCGATTTGCTTACAATTCGGCACATAGGTGACAATTTTCTTAGGTTAATAGGAAGACTACAGCTCTCTCCGGGAAGTGGACCAGGGACTGACATAATCGAAAAAACTTTATCTAATTATCGATTTGCTTACAATTCAGTACATAGGTGGCATTTTGACAAGGTTAATAAGAAGACTACAGTTTTCTCCGGGAAGTGGGCCAGGGACTTACATAATCAAAAAAACTTTATTTAATTATCGATTTGCTTACAATTCGGCACATAGGTGACAACTTTCTTAGGTAATTAGGAAGACTACAGCTTTCTCCGGGAAGTGGACCAGGAACTGTCATAATTGAAAAAACTTTATCTAATTATCGATATGCTTAAAATTTGTTAAATAGGTGTCATTTTTCTTAGATTAACAGGAAGAGTATAATTCTCCCCGTAAAGTGGACCAGGGACTGACATAATTGAAAATTTTGTATTTAATTATCGATTTGCTGAAAATTCGGTACATAGGTGACAATTTTCTTAGATTAATAGGAAGACTACAGCTTTCTCCGGGAAGTGGACCAGGGACTGACATAATCGAAAAAACTTTATTTAAATATCGATTTGTTGAAAATTCGGTACATAGGTAACAATTTTCTTAGGTTAATAGGAAGACTACAGCTTTCTCCGGGAAGTGGGCCAGGTACTGACATAATCAAAAAAATTTTATTTAATTATCGATTTGCTTACAATTCGGCACATAGGTGACAACTTTCTTAGGTAATTAGGAAGACTACAGCTTTCTCCGGGAAGTGGACCAGGGACTGACATAATCGAAAAATAGGTGGCATTTTGCTTAGGTTAATAGGAAGACTGCAGTTTTCTCCGGGAAGTGGGCGAGGGACTGACATAATCGAAAATACTTTATTTAATTATCGATTTGCTGAAAATTCGGTACATAGGTGACAATTTTCTTCGGTTAATAAGGAAGACTACAGCTTTCTCCGGGAAGTGGACCAGGGACTGACGTAATCAAAAAACTTTATTTAATAATCGATTTGCTTACAATTCGGCACATAGGTGACAATTTTCTTAGGTTAATAGGAAGACTACAGCTTTCTCCGGGAAGTGGACCAGGGACTGATATAATCGAAAAAACTTTATTTAATTATCGATTTGCTTAAAATTCGGTGCATACGTATAGGTGGCATTTTGCTTAGGTTAATAGGAAGACTACAATTTTCTCCGGGAAGTGGACCAGGAACTGACATAATCGAAAAAACTTTATCTAATTATCGATTTGCTTAAAATTCAGTACATAGGTGGCATTTTGATAAGGTTAATAGGAAGACTACAGTTTTCTCCGGGAAGTGGACCAGGGACTGACATAATCGAAAATACTTTATTTAATTATCGCTTTGCTGAAAATTCAGTACATAGGTGACAATTTTCTTAGGTTAATAGGAAGACTACAGCTTTCTCCGGGAAGTGAACCAGGGGCTGACATAATCGAAAAAACTTTATTTATTTATCGATTTGCTTACAATTCGGTACATAGGTGACAACTTTCTTAGGTTAATAGGAAGACTACAGCTTTCTCCGGGAAGTGGGCCAGGGACTGACATAATCGAAAAAACTTTATTTCATTATCGATTTGCTCAAAATTCGGTAAATAGGTGGGATTTTGCTTAGGTTAATAGGAAGACTACAGTTTTCTCCGGAAAGTGGGCGAGGGACTGACATAATCGAAAATACTTTATTTAATTATCGATTTGCTGAAAATTCGGTGCATAGGTGACAATTTTCTTAGGTTAATAGGAAGACTACAGCTTTCTCCGGGAAGTGGGCCAGGGACTGACCTTATCGAAAAAACTTTATTTAATTATCGCCTTGCCTGATTTTCGGTACATTGGTGGCATTTTGCTTTTTTTAATAGGAAGACTATAGTTTTCTCCGGGAAGTGAACCAGGGACTGACATAATCGAAAAAACTTTATTTAATTATCGATTTGCTTAAAATTCGGTACATAGGTGACAATTTTCTTAGGTTAATAGGAAGACTACAGTTTTCTCCGGGAAGTGAACCAGGGACTGACATTATCCAAAATACTTTATTTAATTATCGATTTGCTGAAAATTCGGTACATATGTGACAATTTTCTTAGGTTAATGGGAAGACTACAGCTTTCTCCGGGAAGTGGACCAGGGACTGATATAATCGAAAAAACTTTATTTAATTATCGATTTGCTTAAAATTCGGTGCATACGTATAGGTGGCATTTTGCTTAGGTTAATAGGAAGACTACAGTTTTCTCCGGGAAGTGGACCAGGAACTGACATAATCGAAAAAACTTTATCTAATTATCGATTTGCTTAAAATTCGGTACATAGGTATCATTTTGATAAGGTTAATAGGAAGACTACAGTTTTCTCCGGGAAGTGGACCACGGACTGACATATTCGAAAATACTTTATTTAATTGTCGATTTGTTTAAAATTCGGTACATAGGTGACAATTTTCTTAAGTTAATAGGAAGACTACAGTTTTTTCCGGGAAGTGGACCAGGGACTGACATTATCCAAAATACTTTATTTAATTATCGATTTGCTTACAATTCGGTACATATGTGACAATTTTCTTCGGTTAATAGGAAGACTACAGCTTTCTCCGGGAAGTGGACCAGGGACTGATATAATCGAAAAAACTTTATTTAATTATCGATTTGCTTAAAATTCGGTGCATACGTATAGGTGGCATTTTGCTTAGGTTAATAGGAAGACTACAGTTTTCTCCGGGAGGTGGACCAGGAACTGACATAATCGAAAAAACTTTATCTAATTATCGATTTGCTTAAAATTCAGTACATAGTTGGCATTTTGATAAGGTTAATAAGAAGACTACAGTTTTCTCCGGGAAGTGGACCAGGGACTGACATAATCGAAAATACTTTATTTAATTATCGTTTTGCTGAAAATTCGGCACATAGGTGGCGTTTTGATAAGGTTAATAGGAAGACTACAGCTTTCTCCGGGAAGTGGGCCAGGGACTGACATAATCGAAAAAACTTTTTTTAATTATCGATTTGCTTACAATTCGGTACATAGGTGACAACTTTCTTAGGTTAATAGGAAGACTACAGCTTTCTCCGGGAAGTGGGCCAGGGACTGACGTAATCGAAAAAACTTTATTTAAAGATCGATTTGCTTAAAATTTGGTACATAAGTGGCATTTTGATAAGGTTAATAGGAAGACTACAACTTTCTCCGGGAAGTGGACCAGGGACTGACAAAATCGAAAAAACTTTATCTTATTATCGATTTGCTTAAAATTAGGTACATAGGTGGCATTTTGATAAGGTTAATAGGACGACTACAGTTTTCTCCGGGAAGTGGACCAGGGACTGACATAATCGAAAATACTTTATTTAATTATCGATTTGCTGAAAATTCGGTACATAGGTGGCATTTTTCTTAGGTTAATAGGAAGACTACAGCTTTCTCCGGGAAGTGGACCAGGAACTGACATAATCGAAAAAACTTTATTTAATTATCGATTCGCTTAAAATTCGGTACATACGTATAGGTGGCATTTTGCTTAGGTTAATAGGAAGACTACAGTTTTCTCCGGGAAGTGGGCGAAGGACTGACCTTATCGAAAAAACTTTATTTAATTATCGCCTTGTCTGAATTTCGGTACATAGGTGGTATTTTGCTTATTTTAATAGGAATACTGCAGTTTTCTCCAAGAAGTGGACCAGGGACTGACATAATCGAAAAAACTTTATCCAATTATCGATTTGCTTAAAATTCGGTACATAGGTGGTATTTTGCTTATTTTAATAGGAAAACTGCAGTTTTCTCCAAGAAGTGGACGAGGGACTGACATAATCTATTTAATTATCGATTTGCTTAAAATTCGGTACATAGCAGACAATTTTCTTAGGTTAATAGGAAGACTACAGCTTTCTCCGGGATGTGGACCAGGGACTGACATAATCGAAAAAATTTTATTTAAGTATCGATTTGCTTAAAACTCGGTACATAGGTGGCATTTTGATAAGGTTAATAGCAAGACAACAGTTTTCTCCGGGAAGTGGACCAGGGACTGACATAATGGAAAAAATTTATCTAATTATCGATTTGCTTAAAATTCGGTACATAGGTGACAATTTTCTTAGGTTAATAGGAAGACTACAGCTTTCTCCAAGATGTGGACCAGGGACTGACATAATCGAAAAATTTTTATTTAAATATCGATTTGCTTAAAATTCGGCACATAGGTGGCATTTTGATAAGGTTAATAGGAAGACTACAGTTTTCTCCGGGAAGTGGACCAGGAACTGACATAATCGAAAAAACTTTATCTAATTATCGATTTGCTTAAAATTCGGTACATAGGTATCATTTTGATAAGGTTAATAGGAAGACTACAGTTTTCTCCGGGAAGTGGACCAGGAACTGACATAATCGAAAAAACTTTATCTAATTTTCGATTTGCTTAAAATTCGGTACAAAAGTGGCATTTTGATAAGGTTAATAGGAAGACTACAGTTTTCTCCGGGAAGTGGACCAGCGACTGACATTATCCAAAATACTTTATTTAATTATCGATTTGTTTAAAATTCGGTACATAGGTGACAATTTTCTTAAGTTAATAGGAAGACTACAGTTTTCTCCGGGAAGTGGACCAGCGACTGACATTATCCAAAATACTTTATTTAATTATCGATTTGCTTACAATTCGGTACATATGTGACAATTTTCTTAGGTTAATAGGAAGACTACAGCTTTCTCCGGGAAGTGGACCAGGAACTGACATAATCGAAAAAACTTTATCTAATTTTCGATTTGCTTAAAATTCGGTACATAGGTGGCATTTTGATAAGGTTAATAGGAAGACTACAGTTTTCTCCGGGAAGTGGACCAGGGACTGACATAATCGAAAATACTTTATTTAAATATCGATTTGCTTAAAATTCGGTACATAGGTGGTATTTTGCTTATTTTAATAGGAAAACTGCAGTTTTCTCCAAGAAGTGGACGTGGGACTGACATAATCGATTTAATTATAGCTTTGCTTAAAATTCGGTACATAGGTTAATAGGAAGACTACAGCTTTCTCCGGGAAGTGGACCAGGGACTGACGTAATCGAAAAAACTTTCTTTAAATATCGATTTGCTTAAAATTTGGTACATAAGTGGCATTTAGATAAGGTTAATAGAAAGACTACAGCTTTCTCCGGGAAGTGGACCAGGGACTGACAAAATCGAAAAAACTTTATCTAATTATCGATTTGCTTAAAATTAGGTACATAGGTGGCATTTTGATAAGGTTAAAAGGAAGACTACAGTTTTCTCCGGGAAGTGGACCGGGGACTGACATAATCGAAAATACTTTATTTAATTATCGATTTACTTAAAATTTGGTACACGGGTGGCATTTCCCTTAGATTAACAGGAAGACTGCATTTCTCTTCGACAGGTGGATCAGGAACTGACCTATTGGAAAAAACTGTGTTTAATGATCGATTTACTTAAAATTCGGTAAATAGGTGACATTTTGCGTAGATTAACAGGAAGACTGCATTTCTCTTCGACAAGTGGATCACGAAATGACCTTTTGGAAAAAAATTTAATTAATGATCGATTTACTTAAAACTCGGCACATAGGTGACAACTTTCTTAGGTTAATATGAAGACTACAGCTTTCTCCGGGAAGTGGACCAGGTACTGACCTTATCGAAAAAAACTTTATTTTATTATCGCCTTGTCTGAATTTCGGTACATAGGTGGTATTTTGCTTATTTTAATAGGAAGACTGCAGTTTTCGCCAAGAAGTGGACCAGGGACTGACATAATCGAAAAAACTTTATTTAATTATCGCCTTGTCTGAATTTCGGTACATAGGTGGTATTTTGCTTATTTTAATAGGAAAACTGCAGTTTTCTCCAAGAAGTGGACGAGGGACTGACATAATCGATTTAATTATCGATTTGCTTAAAATTCGGTACATAGGAGACAATTTTCTTAGGTAATAGGAAGACTACAGCTTTCTCCGGGAAGTGGACCATGGACTGACATAATCGAAAAAACTTTATTTAAATATCGATTTGCTTAAAATTCGGTACATACGTATAGGTGGCATTTTGATAATGTTAATAGCAAGACAACAGTTTTCTCCGGGAAGTGGACCAGGGACTGACATAATGGAAAAAATTTATCTAATTATCGATTTGCTTAAAATTCGGTACATAGGTGACAATTTTCTTAGGTTAATAGGAAGACTACAGCTTTCTCCGGGAAGTGGACCAGGGACTGACATAATCGAAAAAACTTTATTTAATTATCGCCTTGCTTAAAATTCGGCACATAGGTGGCATTTTGTTAAGGTTAATAGGAAGACTACAGTTTTCTCCGGGAAGTGGACCAGGAACTGACATAATCGAAAAAACTTTATTTAATTATCGATTTGCTTAAAACTCGGTACATAGGTATCATTTTGATAAGGCTAATTGGAAGACTACAGTTTTCTCCGGGAAGTGGACCACGGACTGACATAATCGAAAATACTTTATTTAATTATCGATTTGTTTAAAATTCGGTACATAGGTGACAATTTTCTTAAGTTAATAGGAAGACTACAGTTTTCTCCGGGAAGTGGACCAGGGACTGACATAATCCAAAATACTTTATTTAATTATCGCCTTGTCTGAATTTCGGTACATATGTGGTATTTTGCTTATTTTAATAGGAAGACTGCAGTTTTCGCCAAGAAGTGGACCAGGGACTGACATAATCGAAAAAACTTTATCTAATTATCGATTTGCTTAAAATTCGGTACATAGGTGATATTTTGCTTATTTTAATAGGAAAACTGCAGTTTTCTCCAAGAAGTGGACGAGGGACTGACATAATCGATTTAATTATCGCTTTGCAGAAAATTCGGTACATAGGTGACAATTTTCTTAGGTTAATAGGAAGACTACAGCTCTCTCCGGGAAGTGGACCAGGGACTGACGTAATCGAAAAACTTTATTTAAATATCGATTTGCTTAAAATTTGGTACATAAGTGGCATTTTGATAAGGTAAATAGGAAGACTACAGCTTTCTCCGGGAAGTGGACCAGGGACTGACAAAATCGAAAAAACTTTATCTAATTATCGATTTGCTTAAAATTAGGAACATAGGTGGCATTTTGATAAGGTTAATAGGACGACAACAGTTTTCTCCGGGAAGTGGACCAGGGACTAACATAATCGAAAATACTTTATTTAATTATCGATTTGCTGAAAATTCGGTACATAGTGGCATTTTTCTTAGGTTAATAGGAAGACTACAGCTTTCTCCGGGAAGTGGACCAGAAACTGACATAATCGAAAAAACTTTATTTAATTATCGATTCGCTTAAAATTCGGTACATACGTATAGGTGGCATTTTGCTTAGGTTAATAGGAAGACTACAGTTTTCTCCGGGAAGTGGGTGAGGGACTGACCTTATCGAAAAAACTTTATTTAATTATCACCTTGTCTGAATTTCGGTACATAGGTGGTATTTTGCTTATTTTAATAGGAAAACTGCAGTTTTCTCCAAGAAGTGGACGAGGGACTGACATAATCGATTTAATTATCGATTTGCTTAAATTCGGTACATAGGAGACAATTTTCTTAGGTTAATAGGAAGACTACAGCTTTCTACGGGAAGTGGACCATGGACTGACATAATCGAAAAACCTTTATTTATATATCGATTTGCTTAAAAATCGGTACATGGGTGGCATTTTGATAAGGTTAATAGCAAGACAACAGTTTTCTCCGGGAAGTGGACCAGGGACTGACATAATGGAAAAAATTTATCTAATTATCGATTTGCTTAAAATTCGGTACATAGGTGACAATTTTCTTAGGTTAATAGGAAGACTACAGCTTTCTCCGGGAAGTGGACCAGGGACTGACATAATCGAAAAAATTTTATTTAAATATCGATTTGCTTAAAATTCGGCACATAGGTGGCATTTTGACAAGGTTAATAGGAAGACTACAGTTTTCTCCGGGAAGTGGACCAGGAACTGACATAATCGAAAAAAATTTATCTAATTATCGATTTGCTTAAAATTCGGTACATAGGTATCATTTTGATAAGGTTAATAGGAAGACTACAGTTTTCTCCGGGAAGTGGACCCCGGACTGACATAATCGAAAATACTTTATTTAATTATCGATTTGTTTAAAATTCGGTACATAGGTGACAATTTTCTTAAGTTAATAGGAAGACTACAGTTTTCTACGGGAAGTGGACCAGGGACTGACATTATCCAAAATACTTTATTTAATTATCGATTTGCTTACAATTCGGTACATATGTGACAATTTTCTTAGGTTAATAGGAAGACTACAGCTTTCTCCGGGAAGTGGACCAGGAACTGACATAATCGAAAAAACTTTATCTAATTTTCGATTTGCTTAAAATTCGGTACATAGGTGGCATTTTGATAAGGTTAATAGGAAGACTACAGTTTTCTCCGGGAAGTGGACCAGGGACTGACATAATCGAAAATACTTTATTTAATTATCGATTTGCTTAAAATTCGGTACATAGGTGGCATTTTTCTTAGATTAACAGGAAGAGTACAATTCTCCCCGTAAAGTGGACCAGGGACTGGCGTATTCGAAACACTTTACATAATGATCGATTTACTTAAAATTTGGTACACGGGTGGCATTTCCCTTAGATTAACAGGAAGACTGCATTTCTCTTCGACAGGTGGATCAGGAACTGACCTATTGGAAAAAACTGTGTTTAATGATCGATTTACTTAAAATTCGGTAAATAGGTGACATTTTGCGTAGATTAACAGGAAGACTGCATTTCTCTTCGACAAGTGGATCACGAAATGACCTTTTGGAAAAAAATTTAATTAATGATCGATTTACTTAAAACTCGGCACATAGGTGACAACTTTCTTAGGTTAATATGAAGACTACAGCTTTCTCCGGGAAGTGGACCAGGTACTGACCTTATCGAAAAAAACTTTATTTTATTATCGCCTTGTCTGAATTTCGGTACATAGGTGGTATTTTGCTTATTTTAATAGGAAGACTGCAGTTTTCGCCAAGAAGTGGACCAGGGACTGACATAATCGAAAAAACTTTATTTAATTATCGCCTTGTCTGAATTTCGGTACATAGGTGGTATTTTGCTTATTTTAATAGGAAAACTGCAGTTTTCTCCAAGAAGTGGACGAGGGACTGACATAATCGATTTAATTATCGATTTGCTTAAAATTCGGTACATAGGAGACAATTTTCTTAGGTAATAGGAAGACTACAGCTTTCTCCGGGAAGTGGACCATGGACTGACATAATCGAAAAAACTTTATTTAAATATCGATTTGCTTAAAATTCGGTACATACATATAGGTGGCATTTTGATAATGTTAATAGCAAGACAACAGTTTTCTCCGGGAAGTGGACCAGGGACTGACATAATGGAAAAAATTTATCTAATTATCGATTTGCTTAAAATTCGGTACATAGGTGACAATTTTCTTAGGTTAATAGGAAGACTACAGCTTTCTCCGGGAAGTGGACCAGGGACTGACATAATCGAAAAAACTTTATTTAATTATCGCCTTGCTTAAAATTCGGCACATAGGTGGCATTTTGTTAAGGTTAATAGGAAGACTACAGTTTTCTCCGGGAAGTGGACCAGGAACTGACATAATCGAAAAAACTTTATTTAATTATCGATTTGCTTAAAACTCGGTACATAGGTATCATTTTGATAAGGTTAATTGGAAGACTACAGTTTTCTCCGGGAAGTGGACCACGGACTGACATAATCGAAAATACTTTATTTAATTATCGATTTGTTTAAAATTCGGTACATAGGTGACAATTTTCTTAAGTTAATAGGAAGACTACAGTTTTCTCCGGGAAGTGGACCAGGGACTGACATAATCCAAAATACTTTATTTAATTATCGCCTTGTCTGAATTTCGGTACATATGTGGTATTTTGCTTATTTTAATAGGAAGACTGCAGTTTTCGCCAAGAAGTGGACCAGGGACTGACATAATCGAAAAAACTTTATCTAATTATCGATTTGCTTAAAATTCGGTACAAAGGTGATATTTTGCTTATTTTAATAGGAAAACTGCAGTTTTCTCCAAGAAGTGGACGAGGGACTGACATAATCGATTTAATTATCGCTTTGCAGAAAATTCGGTACATAGGTGACAATTTTCTTAGGTTAATAGGAAGACTACAGCTCTCTCCGGGAAGTGGACCAGGGACTGACGTAATCGAAAAACTTTATTTAAATATCGATTTGCTTAAAATTTGGTACATAAGTGGCATTTTGATAAGGTAAATAGGAAGACTACAGCTTTCTCCGGGAAGTGGACCAGGGACTGACAAAATCGAAAAAACTTTATCTAATTATCGATTTGCTTAAAATTAGGAACATAGGTGGCATTTTGATAAGGTTAATAGGACGACAACAGTTTTCTCCGGGAAGTGGACCAGGACTAACATAATCGAAAATACTTTATTTAATTATCGATTTGCTGAAAATTCGGTACATAGTGGCATTTTTCTTAGGTTAATAGGAAGACTACAGCTTTCTCCGGGAAGTGGACCAGAAACTGACATAATCGAAAAAACTTTATTTAATTATCGATTCGCTTAAAATTCGGTACATACGTATAGGTGGCATTTTGCTTAGGTTAATAGGAAGACTACAGTTTTCTCCGGGAAGTGGGTGAGGGACTGACCTTATCGAAAAAACTTTATTTAATTATCACCTTGTCTGAATTTCGGTACATAGGTGGTATTTTGCTTATTTTAATAGGAAAACTGCAGTTTTCTCCAAGAAGTGGACGAGGGACTGACATAATCGATTTAATTATCGATTTGCTTAAAATTCGGTACATAGGAGACAATTTTCTTAGGTTAATAGGAAGACTACAGCTTTCTCCGGGAAGTGGACCATGGACTGACATAATCGAAAAACCTTTATTTATATATCGATTTGCTTAAAAATCGGTACATAGGTGGCATTTTGATAAGGTTAATAGCAAGACAACAGTTTTCTCCGGGAAGTGGACCAGGGACTGACATAATGGAAAAAATTTATCTAATTATCGATTTGCTTAAAATTCGGTACATAGGTGACAATTTTCTTAGGTTAATAGGAAGACTACAGCTTTCTCCGGGAAGTGGACCAGGGACTGACATAGTCGAAAAAATTTTATTTAAATATCGATTTGCTTAAAATTCGGCACATAGGTGGCATTTTGGCAAGGTTAATAGGAAGACTACAGTTTTCTCCGGGAAGTGGACCAGGAACTGACATAATCGAAAAAAATTTATCTAATTATCGATTTGCTTAAAATTCGGTACATAGGTATCATTTTGATAAGGTTAATAGGAAGACTACAGTTTCTCCGGGAAGTGGACCCCGGACTGACATAATCGAAAATACTTTATTTAATTATCGATTTGTTTAAAATTCGGTACATAGGTGACAATAAGTTAATAGGAAGACTACAGTTTTCTACGGGAAGTGGACCAGGGACTGACATTATCCAAAATACTTTATTTAATTATCGATTTGCTTACAATTCGGTACATATGTGACAATTTTCTTAGGTTAATAGGAAGACTACAGCTTTCTCCGGGAAGTGGACCAGGAACTGACATAATCGAAAAAACTTTATCTAATTTTCGATTTGCTTAAAATTCGGTACATAGGTGGCATTTTGATAAGGTTAATAGGAAGACTACAGTTTCTCCGGGAAGTGGACCAGGGACTGACATAATCGAAAATACTTTATTTAATTATCGATTTGCTTAAAATTCGGTACATAGGTGGCATTTTTCTTAGATTAACAGGAAGAGTACAATTCTCCCCGTAAAGTGGACCAGGGACTGGCGTATTCGAAACACTTTACATAATGATCGATTTACTTAAAATTCGGCACACGGGTGGCATTTCCCTTAGATTAACAGGAAGACTGCATTTCTCTTCGACAAGTGGATCAGGAACTGACCTATTGGAAAAAACTGTGTTTAATGATCGATTTACTTAAAATTCGGTAAATAGGTGACATTTTGCGTAGATTAACAGGAAGACTGCATTTCTCTTCGACAAGTGGATCACGAACTGACCTTTTGGAAAAAAATTTAATTAATGATCGATATACTTAAAACTCGGCACATAGGTGACAACTTTCTTAGGTTAATATGAAGACTACAGCTTTCTCCGGGAAGTGGACCAGGGACTGACAAAATCGAAAAAACTTTATCTAATTATCGATTTACTTAAAATTAGGTACATAGGTGGCATTTTGATAAGGTTAATAGGACGACTACAGTTTTCTCCGGGAAGTGGACCAGGGACTAACATAATCGAAAATACTTTATTTAATTATCGATTTGCTGAAAAATCGGTACATAGTGGCATTTTTCTTAGGTTAATAGGAAGACTACAGTTTTCTCCGGGAAGTGGACCAAGAACTGATATAATCGAAAAAACTTTATTTAATTATCGATTCGCTCAAAATTCGGTACATACGTATAGGTGGCATTTTGCTTAGGTTAATAGGAAGACTACAGTTTTCTCCGGAAGTGGGTGAGGGACTGACCTTATCGAAAAAACTTTATTTAATTATCGCCTTGTCTGAATTTCGGTACATAGGTGGTATTTTGCTTATTTTAATAGGAAAACTGCAGTTTTCTCCAAGAAGTGGACGAGGGACTGACATAATCGATTTAATTATCGCTTTGCTGAAAATTCGGTGCATAGGTGACAATTTTCTTAGGTTAATAGGAAGACTACAGCTTTCTCCGGAAGTGGACCAGGGACTAACATAATCGAAAATACTTTATTTAATTATCGATTTGCTGAAAATTCGGTACATAGTGGCATTTTTCTTAGGTTAATAGGAAGACTACAGCTTTCTCCGGGAAGTGGACCAGAAACTGATATAATCGAAAAAACTTTATTTAATTATCGATTCGCTTAAAATTCGGTACATACGTATAGGTGGCATTTTGCTTAGGTTAATAGGAAGACTACAGTTTTCTCCGGGAAGTGGGTGAGGGACTGACCTTATCGAAAAAACTTTATTTAATTATCGCCTTGTCTGAATTTCGGTACATAGGTGGTATTTTTCTTATTTTAATAGGAAAACTGCAGTTTTCTCCAAGAAGTGGACGAGGGACTGACATAATCGATTTAATTATCGATTGCTTAAAATTCGGTACATAGGAGACAATTTTCTTAGGTTAATAGGAAGACTACAGCTTTCTCCGGGAAGTGGACCATGGACTGACATAATCGAAAAACCTTTATTTATATATCGATTTGCTTAAAAATCGGTACATAGGTGGCATTTTGATAAGGTTAATAGCAAGACAACAGTTTTCTCCGGGAAGTGGACCAGGGACTGACATAATGGAAAAAATTTATCTAATTATCGATTTGCTTAAAATTCGGTACATAGTGACAATTTTCTTAGGTTAATAGGAAGACTACAGCTTTCTCCGGGAAGTGGACCAGGGACTGACATAATCGAAAAAATTTTATTTAAATATCGATTTGCTTAAAATTCGGCACATAGGTGGCATTTTGACAAGGTTAATAGGAAGACTACAGTTTTCTCCGGAAGTGGACCAGGAACTGACATAATCGAAAAAAATTTATCTAATTATCGATTTGCTTAAAATTCGGTACATAGGTATCATTTTGATAAGGTTAATAGGAAGACTACAGTTTTCTCCGGGAAGTGGACCACGGACTGACATAATCGAAAATACTTTATTTAATTATCGATTTGTTTAAAATTCGGTACATAGGTGACAATTTTCTCAGGTTAATAGGAAGACTACAGTTTTCTACGGGAAGTGGACCAGGGACTGACATTATCCAAAAAACTTTATTTAATTATCGATTTGCTTACAATTCGGTACATATGTGACAATTTTCTTAGGTTAATAGGAAGACTACAGCTTTCTCCGGCAAGTGGACCAGGAACTGACATAATCGAAAAACTTTATCTAATTTTCGATTTGCTTAAAATTCGGTACATAGGTGGCATTTTGATAAGGTTAATAGGAAGACTACAGTTTTCTCCGGGAAGTGGACCAGGGACTGACATAATCGAAAATACTTTATTTAATTATCGATTTGCTGAAAATTCGGTACATAGGTGGCATTTTTCTTAGATTAACAGGAAGAGTACAATTCTCCCCGTAAAGTGGACCAGGGACTGGCGTATTCGAAACACTTTACATAATGATCGATTTACTTAAAATTCGGTACACGGGTGGCATTTCCCTTAGATTAACAGGAAGACTGCATTTCTCTTCGACAAGTGGATCAGGAACTGACCTATTGGAAAAAACTGTGTTTAATGATCGATTTACTTAAAATTCGGTAAATAGGTGACATTTTGCGTAGATTAACAGGAAGACTGCATTTCTCTTCGACAAGTGGATCACGAACTGACCTTTTGGAAAAAAATTTAATTAATGATCGATTTACTTAAAACTCGGCACAAAGGTGACAACTTTCTTAGGTTAATATGAAGACTACAGCTTTCTCCGGGAAGTGGACCAGGGACTGACCTTATCGAAAAAAACTTTATTTAATTATCGCCTTGTCTGAATTTCGGTACATAGGTGGTATTTTGCTTATTTTAATAGGAAGACTGCAGTTTTCGCCAAGAAGTGGACCAGGACTGACATAATCGAAAAAACTTTATTTAATTATCGATTTGCTTAAAATTCGGTACATAGGTGGTATTTTGCTTATTTTAATAGGAAAACTACAGTTTTCTCCAAGAAGTGGACGAGGGACTGACATAATCGATTTAATTATCGCTTTGCTGAAAATTCGGTGCATAGGTGACAATTTTCTTAGGTTAATAGGAAGACTACAGCTTTCTCCGGGAAGTGGACCAGGGACTGACGTAATCGAAAAAACTTTATTTAAATATTGATTTGCTTAAAACTTGGTACATAAGTGGCATTTTGATAAGGTAAATAGGAAGACTACAGCTTTCTCCGGGAAGTGGACCAGGGACTGACAAAATCGAAAAAACTTTATCTAATTATCGATTTGCTTAAAATTAGGTACATAGGTGGCATTTTGATAAGGTTAATAGGACGACTACAGTTTTCTCCGGGAAGTGGACCAGGGACTAACATAATCGAAAATACTTTATTTAATTATCGATTTGCTGAAAAATCGGTACATAGTGGCATTTTTCTTAGGTTAATAGGAAGACTGCAGCTTTCTCCGGGAAGTGGACCAGGAACTGACATAATCGAAAAAACTTTATTTAATTATCGATTCGCTTAAAATTCGGTACATACGTATAGGTGGCATTTTGCTTAGGTTAATAGGAAGACTACAGTTTTCTCCGGGAAGTGGGTGAGGGACTGACCTTATCGAAAAAACTTTATTTAATTATCGCCTTGTCTGAATTTCGGTACATAGGTGGTATTTTGCTTATTTTAATAGGAAAACTGCAGTTTTCTCCAAGAAGTGGACGAGGGACTAACATAATCGAAAATACTTTATTTAATTATCGATTTGCTGAAAATTCGGTACATAGGTGGGATTTTTCTTAGGTTAATAGTAAGACTACAGATTTCTCCGGGAAGTGGACTAGGGACTGACATAATCGAAAAAACTTTATATAATTATCGATTTGCTTAAAATTCGGTACATATGTGACAATTTTCTTAGGTTAATAGGAAGACTACAGGTTTCTCCGGGAAGTGGACCAGGGACTGACATAATCGAAAATACTTTATTTAATTATCGATTTGCTTAAAATTTGTTACATAGGTGGCATTTTTCTTAGATTAACAGGAAGAGTACAATTCTCCCCGTAAAGTGGACCAGGGACTGGCGTATTCGAAACACTTTATATAATGATCGATTTACTTAAAATTCGGTACACGGGTGGCATTTCCCTTAGATTAACAGGAAGACTGCATTTCTCTTCGATAAGTGGATCAGGAACTGACCTATTGGAAAAAACTGTGTTTAATGATCGATTTACTTAAAACTCGGTAAATAGGTGACATTTTGCGTAGATTAACAGGAAGACTGCATTTCTCTTCGACAAGTGGATCAGGAACTGACTTTTTGGAAAAAAATTTAATTAATGATCGATTTGCTGAAAATTCGGTACATAGGTGGCATTTTTCTTAGGTTAATAGTAAGACTACAGTTTTCTCCGGGAAGTGGACCAGGGACTGACATAATCGAAAAAACTTTATCTAATTATCGATTTGCTTAAAATTCGGTACATAGGTGGCATTTTGATAAGGTTAATAGGAAGACTACAGTTTTCTCCGGGAAGTGTACCAGGGACTGACATAATCGAAAATACTTTAGTTTATTATCGTTTTGCTGAAAAATCGGTACATAGGTGGTATTTTGCTTACTTTAATAGAAAGACTACAGTTTTCTCCGGAAGTGGACTAGGGACTGACATAATCGAAAAAACTTTATTTAATTATCGATTTGCTTAAAATTCGGCGCATAGGTGGCATTTTGCTTAGGTTAATAGGAAGACTACAGTTTTCTCCGGGAAGTGGACCAGGAACTGATATAATCGAAAAAACTTTATTTAATTATCGATTTGCTTAAAATTTGGTACATACGTATAGGTGGCATTTTGCTTAGGTTAATAGAAGACTACAGTTTTCTCCGGGAAGTGGACCAGGAACTGACATAATCGAAAAAACTTTATCTAATTATCGATTTGCTGAAAATTCGGTACATAGGTGACAATTTTCTTAGGTTAATAGGAAGACTACAGCTTTCTCCGGGAAGTGGACCAGGGACTGATATAATCGAAAAAACTTTATTTAATTATTGATTTGCTTAAAATTTGTTACATAAGTGGCATTTTTCTTAAATTAATAGAAAGACTACAGTTTTCTCCGGGAAGTGGACTAGGGACTGACATAATGGAAAAAACTTTATTTAATTATCGATTTGCTTAAAATTCGGTACATAGTTGACAATTTTCTTAGGTTAATAGGAAGACTACAGCTTTCTCCGGGAAGTGGACCATGGACTGACATAATCGAAAAAACTTTATTTAAATATCGATTTGCTTAAAATTCGGTACATACGTATAGGTGGCATTTTGCTTAGGTTAATAGGAAGACTACAGTTTTCTCCGGGAAGTGGGTGAGGGACTGACCTTATCGAAAAAACTTTATTTAATTATCGCCTTGTCTGAATTTCGGTACATAGGTGGTATTTTGATTATTTTAATAGGAAGACTGCAGTTTTCTCCAAGAAGTGGACGAGGGACTGACATAATCGAAAAAACTTTATCTAATTATCGATTTGCTTAAAATTAGGTACATTGGTGGCATTTTGATAAGGTTAATAGGACGACTACAGTTTTCTCCGGGAAGTGGACCAGGGACTAACATAATCGAAAATACTTTATTTAATTATCGATTTGCTGAAAATTCGGTACATAGGTGGGATTTTTCTTAGGTTAATAGTAAGACTACAGATTTCTCCGGGAAGTGGACTAGGGACTGACATAATCGAAAAAACTTTATATAATTATCGATTTGCTTAAAATTCGGTACATATGTGACAATTTTCTTAGGTTAATAGGAAGACTACAGGTTTCTCCGGGAAGTGGACCAGGGACTGACATAATCGAAAATACTTTATTTAATTATCGATTTGCTTAAAATTTGTTACATAGGTGGCATTTTTCTTAGATTAACAGGAAGAGTACAATTCTCCCCGTAAAGTGGACCAGGGACTGGCGTATTCGAAACATCATTATATAAATGATCGATTTACTTAAAATTCGGTACACGGGTGGCATTTCCCTTAGATTAACAGGAAGACTGCATTTCTCTTCGATAAGTGGATCAGGAACTGACCTATTGGAAAAAACTGTGTTTAATGATCGATTTACTTAAAACTCGGTAAATAGGTGACATTTTGCGTAGATTAACAGGAAGACTGCATTTCTCTTCGACAAGTGGATCAGGAACTGACTTTTTGGAAAAAAATTTAATTAATGATCGATTTGCTGAAAATTCGGTACATAGGTGGCATTTTTCTTAGGTTAATAGTAAGACTACAGTTTTCTCCGGGAAGTGGACCAGGGACTGACATAATCGAAAAAACTTTATCTAATTATCGATTTGCTTAAAATTCGGTACATAGGTGGCATTTTGATAAGGTTAATAGGAAGACTACAGTTTTCTCCGGGAAGTGTACCAGGGACTAACATAATCGAAAATACTTTAGTTTATTATCGTTTTGCTGAAAATTCGGTACATAGGTGGTATTTTGCTTACTTTAATAGAAAGACTACAGTTTTCTCCGGGAAGTGGACTAGGGACTGACATAATCGAAAAAACTTTATTTAATTATCGATTTGCTTAAAATTCGGCGCATAGGTGGCATTTTGCTTAGGTTAATAGGAAGACTACAGTTTTCTCCGGGAAGTGGACCAGGAACTGATATAATCGAAAAAACTTTATTTAATTATCGATTTGCTTAAAATTTGGTACATACGTATAGGTGGCATTTTGCTTAGGTTAATAGAAGACTACAGTTTTCTCCGGGAAGTGGACCAGGAACTGACATAATCGAAAAAACTTTATCTAATTATCGATTTGCTGAAAATTCGGTACATAGGTGACAATTTTCTTAGGTTAATAGGAAGACTACAGCTTTCTCCGGGAAGTGGACCAGGGACTGATATAATCGAAAAAACTTTATTTAATTATTGATTTGCTTAAAATTTGTTACATAAGTGGCATTTTTCTTAAATTAATAGAAAGACTACAGTTTTCTCCGGGAAGTGGACTAGGGACTGACATAATGGAAAAAACTTTATTTAATTATCGATTTGCTTAAAATTCGGTACATAGTTGACAATTTTCTTAGGTTAATAGGAAGACTACAGGTTTCTCCGGGAAGTGGACCAGGGACTGACATAATCGAAAAAACTTTATCTAATTATCGATTTGCTGAAAATTCGGTACATAGGTGACAATTTTCTTAGGTTAATAGGAAGAATACAGCTTTCTCCGGGAAGTGGACCAGGGACTGATATAATCGAAAAAACTTTATCTAATTATCGATTTGCTTAAAATTTGTTACATAAGTGGCATTTTTCTTAGGTTAATAGGAAGACTACAGTTTTCTCCGGGAAGTGGGCGAGGGACTGACCTTATCGAAAAAACTTTATTTAATTATCGCCTTGCTTGAATTTCGGTACATAGGTGGTATTTTGCTTATTTTAATAGGAAGACTGCAGTTTTCTCCAAGAAGTGGACCAGGGACTGACATAAATGATAAAACTTTATTTAAATATCGATTTGCTTAAAATTCGGTACATACGTATAGGTGGCATTTTGCTTAGGTTAATAGGAAGACTACAGTTTTCTCCGGGAAGTGGACCAGGAACTGACATAATCGAAAAAACTTTATCTAATTATCGATTTGCTTAAAATTCGGTACATAGGTGGCATTTTGATAAGGTTTATACGAAGACTACAGTTTTCTCCGGGATGTGGACCAGGGACTGACATAATCGAAAATACTTTTTTTAATTATCGATTTGCTGAAAATTCGGTACATAGGTGACAAAATTCTTAGGTTAATAGGAAGACTACAGCTTTCTCCGGGAAGTGGACCAGGGACTGATATAATCGAGAAAACTTTATTTAATTATCGATTTGCTTAAAATTTGTTACATAGGTGGCATTTTTCTTAGATTAACAGGAAGAGTACAATTCTCCCCGTAAAGTGGACCAGGGACTGGCGTATTCGAAACACATTATATAATGATCGATTTACTTAAAATTCGGTACACGGGTGGCATTTCCCTTAGATTAACAGGAAGACTGCATTTCTCTTCGATAAGTGGATCAGGAACTGACCTATTGGAAAGAACTGTGTTTAATGATCGATTTACTTAAAACTCGGTAAATAGGTGACATTTTGCGTAGATTAACAGGAAGACTGCATTTCTCTTCGACAAGTGGATCAGGAACTGACTTTTTGGAAAAAAATTTAATTAATGATCGATTTGCTGAAAATTCGGTACATAGGGGGCTTTTTTTTTAGGTTAATAGTAAGACTACAGTTTTCTCCGGGAAGTGGACCAGGGACTGACATAATCGAAAAAACTTTATCTAATTATCGATTTGCTTAAAATTCGGTACATAGGTGGCATTTTGATAAGGTTAATAGGAAGACTACAGTTTTCTCCGGGAAGTGTACCAGGGACTGACATAATCGAAAATACTTTAGTTTATTATCGATTTGCTGAAAATTCGGTACATAGGTGGTATTTTGCTTACTTTAATAGAAAGACTACAGTTTTCTCCGGGAAGTGGACTAGGGACTGACATAATCGAAAAAACTTTATTTAATTATCGATTTGCTTAAAATTCGGCGCATAGGTGGCATTTTGCTTAGGTTAATAGGAAGACTACAGTTTTCTCCGGGAAGTGGACCAGGAACTGATATAATCGAAAAAACTTTATTTAATTATCGATTTGCTTAAAATTTGGTACATACGTATAGGTGGCATTTTGCTTAGGTTAATAGAAGACTACAGTTTTCTCCGGGAAGTGGACCAGGAACTGACATAATCGAAAAAACTTTATCTAATTATCGATTTGCTGAAAATTCGGTACATAGGTGACAATTTTCTTAGGTTAATAGGAAGACTACAGCTTTCTCCGGGAAGTGGACCAGGGACTGATATAATCGAAAAAACTTTATTTAATTATTGATTTGCTTAAAATTTGTTACATAAGTGGCATTTTTCTTAAATTAATAGAAAGACTACAGTTTTCTCCGGGAAGTGGACTAGGGACTGACATAATGGAAAAAAACTTTATTTAATTATCGATTTGCTTAAAATTCGGTACATAGTTGACAATTTTCTTAGGTTAATAGGAAGACTACAGGTTTCTCCGGGAAGTGGACCAGGGACTGACATAATCGAAAAAACTTTATCTAATTATCGATTTGCTGAAAATTCGGTACATAGGTGACAATTTTCTTAGGTTAATAGGAAGAATACAGCTTTCTCCGGGAAGTGGACCAGGGACTGATATAATCGAAAAAACTTTATCTAATTATCGATTTGCTTAAAATTTGTTACATAAGTGGCATTTTTCTTAGGTTAATAGGAAGACTACAGTTTTCTCCGGGAAGTGGGCGAGGGACTGACCTTATCGAAAAAACTTTATTTAATTATCGCCTTGCTTGAATTTCGGTACATAGGTGGTATTTTGCTTATTTTAATAGGAAGACTGCAGTTTTCTCCAAGAAGTGGACCAGGGACTGACATAAATGATAAAACTTTATTTAAATATCGATTTGCTTAAATTCGGTACATACGTATAGGTGGCATTTTGCTTAGGTTAATAGGAAGACTACAGTTTTCTCCGGGAAGTGGACCAGGAACTGACATAATCGAAAAAACTTTATCTAATTATCGATTTGCTTAAAATTCGGTACATAGGTGGCATTTTGATAAGGTTTATACGAAGACTACAGTTTTCTCCGGGATGTGGACCAGGGACTGACATAATCGAAAATACTTTTTTTAATTATCGATTTGCTGAAAATTCGGTACATAGGTGACAAAATTCTTAGGTTAATAGGAAGACTACAGCTTTCTCCGGGAAGTGGACCAGGGACTGATATAATCGATAAAACTTTATTTAATTATCGATTTGCTTAAAATTCGGTACATACGTATAGGTGGCATTTTGCTTAGGTTAATAGGAAGACTAAAGTTTTCCCCGGGAAGTGGACCAGGGACTGACATAATCGAAAAAACTTTATTTAATAATCGACTTGCTTAAAATCCGGTACATAGGTGACAATTTTCTTAGGTTAATAGGAAGACTACAGCTTTCTCCGGGAAGTGGACAAGGCACTGACATAATCGAAAAAACTTTATTTAATTATTGATTTGCTTACAATTCGGTACATAGGTGACAACTTTCTTAGGTTAATATGAAGACTACAGCTTTCTCCGGGAAGTGGAGGAGGAACTGACATAATCGAAAAAACTTTATCTAATCATCGATTTGCTGAAAATTCGGTACATAGGTGACAAATTTCTTAGATTAATAGGAAGACTACAGTTTTCTCCGGGAAGTGGACCAGGGACTGACATAATCGAAAATACTTTATTTAATTATCGATTGCTTAAAATTTGTTACATAGGTGGCATTTTTCTTAGATTAAGAGGAAGAGTACAATTCTCCCCGTAAAGTGGACCAGGGACTGGCGTATTCGAAACAATTTATATAATGTTCGATTTACTTAAAATTCGGTACATAGGTGGCATTTCCCTTAGATTAAAAGGAAGACTGCATTTCTCTTCGACAAGTGGATCACGAACTGACCTTTTGGAAAAAAATTTAATTAATGATCGATTTACTTAAAATTCGGCACATAGGTGACAACTTTCTTAGGTTAATAGGAAGACTACAGCTTTCTCCGGGAAGTGGACCAGGGACTGACCTTATCGAAAAAAAAACTTTATTTAATCATCGCATTGTTTGAATTTCGGTACATAGGTGGCATTTTGCTTATTTTAATAGGAAGACTACAGTTTTCCCGGGAAGTGGACCAGAGACTGACATAATCGAAAAAACTTTATCTAATTATCGATTTGCTTAAAATTCGGTACATAGGAGGCATTTTGATAAGGTTAATACGAAGACTACAGTTTTCTCCGGGATGTGGACCAGGGACTGACATAATCGAAAATACTTTTATTAATTATCGATTTGCGGAAAATCGGTACATAGGTGACAAAATTTTTAGGTTAATAGGAAGACTACAGCTTTCTCCGGGAAGTGGACCAGGGACTGATATAATCGAGAAAACTTTATTTAATTATCGATTTGCTTAAAGTTCGGTACATACGTATAGGTGGCATTTTGCTTAGGTTAATAGGAAGACTAAAGTTTTCTCCGGGAAGTGGACCAGGGACTGACATAATCGAAAAAACTTTATTTAATAATCGACTTGCTTAAAATCCAGTACATAGGTGACAATTTTCTTAGGTTAATAGGAAGACTACAGCTTTCTCCGGGAAGTAAACAAGGCATTGACATAATCGAAAAAACTTTATTTAATTATTGATTTGCTTACAATTCGGTACATAGGTGACAACTTTCTTAGGTTAATATGAAGACTACAGTTTTCTCCGGGAAGTGGACCAGGGACTGACATAATCGAAAATACTTTATTTAATTATCGATTTGCTTAAAATTTGTTACATAGGTGGCATTTTTCTTAGATTAAGAGGAAGAGTACAATTCTCCCCGTAAAGTGGACCAGGGACTGGCGTATTCGAAACACTTTATATAATGTTCGATTTACTTAAAATTCGGTACATAGGTGGCATTTCCCTTAGATTAAAAGGAAGACCGCATTTCTCTTCGACAAGTGGATCACGAACTGACCTTTTGGAAAAAAATTTAATTAATGATCGATTTACTTAAAATTCGGCACATAGGTGACAACTTTCTTAGGTTAATAGGAAAGACTACAGCTTTCTCCGGGAAGTGGACCAGGGACTGACCTTATCGAAAAAAAAAACTTTATTTAATCATCGCCTTGTTTGAATTTCGGTACATAGGTGGCATTTTGCTTATTTTAATAGGAAGACTACAGTTTTCCCCGGGAAGTGACCAGAGACTGACATAATCGAAAAAACTTTATCTAATCATCGATTTGCTTAAAATTAGGTACATAGGTGGGCATTTTGATAAGGTTAATAGGAAGACTACAGTTTTCTCCGGGAAGTGGACCAGGGACTGACATAATCGAAAATACTTTATTTAATTATCGATTTGCTTAAAATTTGTTACATAGGTGGCATTTTTCTTAGATTAAGAGGAAGAGTACAATTCTCCCCGTAAAGTGGACCAGGGACTGGCGTATTCGAAACACTTTATATAATGTTCGATTTACTTAAAATTCGGTACATAGGTGGCATTTCCCTTAGATTAAAAGGAAGACCGCATTTCTCTTCGACAAGTGGATTACGAACTGACCTTTTGGAAAAAAATTTAATTAATGATCGATTTACTTAAAATTCGGCACATAGGTGACAACTTTCTTAGGTTAATAGGAAGACTACAGCTTTCTCCGGAAGTGGACCAGGGGACTGACCTTATCGAAAAAAAAACTTTATTTAATCATCGCCTTGTTTGAATTTCGGTACATAGGTGGCATTTTGCTTATTTTAATAGGAAGACTACAGTTTTCTCCGGGAAATGTACCAGGGACTGATATAATCGAAAATACTTTAGTTTATTATCGATTTGCTGAAAATTCGGTACATAGGTGGTATTTTGCTTATTTTAATAGAAAGACTACAGTTTTCTCCGGGAAGTGGACTAGGGACTGACATAATCGAAAAAACTTTATTTAATTATCGATTTGCTTAAAATTCGGTACATAGGTGACAATTTTCTTAGGTTAATAGGAAGACTACAGGTTTCTCCGGGAAGTGGACCAGGGACTGACATAATCGAAAAAACTTTATTTAATTATCGATTTGCTTAAAATTCGGTACATACGTATAGGTGGCATTTTGCTTAGGTTAATAGAAGACTACAGTTTTCTCCGGAAGTGGACCAGGAACTGACATAATCGAAAAAACTTTATCTAATTATCGATTTGCTGAAAATTCGGTACATAGGTGACAATTTTCTTAGGTTAATAGGAAGACTACAGCTTTCTCCGGGAAGTGGACCAGGAACTGACATAATCGAAAAAACTTTATCTAATTATCGATTTGCTTAAAATTTGTTACATAAGTGGCATTTTTCTTAGATTAACAGGAAAGAGTACAGCTTTCTCCGGGAAGTGGACCAGGGACTGACATAATCGAAAAAACTTTATTTAAGTATCGATTTGCTTACTATATGGTAAATAGGTGTGCTTAGGTTAATAGGAAGACTACAGTTTTCTCCGGGAAGTGGGCGAGGGACCGACCTTATCGAAAAAAACTATATCTAATTATCGATTTGCTTAAAATTCGGTACATAGGTGGCATTTTGATAAGGTTAATAGGAAGACTACAGTTTTCTCCGGGAAGTGGACCAGGAACTGACATAATCGAAAAAACTTTATCTAATTATCGATTTGCTTAAAATTCGGTACATAGGTGGCATTTTGATAAGGTTAATACGAAGACTACAGTTTTCTCCAGGATGTGGACCAGGGACTGACATAATCGAAAATACTTTTTTTAATTATCGATTTGCTGAAAATTCGGTACATAGGTGACAAAATTCTTAGGTTATTAGGAAGACTACAGCTTTCTCCGGGAAGTGGATAAGGGACTGATATAATCGAAAAAACTTTATTTAATTATCGATTTGCTTAAAATTTGTTACATAAGTGGCATTTTTCTTAGATTAACAGGAAGAGTACAGCTTTCTCCGGGAAGTGGACCAGGGACTGACATAATCGAAAAAACTTTATTTAAGTATCGATTTGCTTACTATATGGTAAATAGGTGTGCTTAGGTTAATAGGAAGACTACAGTTTTCTCCGGGAAGTGGGCGAGGGACCGACCTTATCGAAAAAACTTTATTTAATTATCGCCTTGCTTGAATTTCGGTACATAGGTGGTATTTTGCTTAATTTAATAGGAAGACTACAGTTTTCTCCGGGAAGTGGGCGAGGGACTGACCTTATCGAAAAAACTTTATTTAATTATCGCCTTGCTTGAATTTCGGTACATAGGTGGTATTTTGCTTATTTTAATAGGAAGACTGCAGTTTTCTCCAAGAAGTGGACCAGGGACTGACATAAATGATAAAACTTTATTTAAATATCGATTTGCTTAAAATTCGGTACATACGTATAGGTGGCATTTTGCTTAGGTTAATAGGAAGACTACAGTTTTCTCCGGGAAGTGGACCAGGAACTGACATAATCGAAAAAACTTTATCTAATTATCGATTTGCTTAAAATTCGGTACATAGGTGGCATTTTGATAAGGTTAATACGAAGACTACAGTTTTCTCCGGGATGTGGACCAGGGACTGACATAATCGAAAATACTTTTTTTAATTATTGATTTGCTGAAAATTCGGTACATAGGTGCCAAATTCTTAGGTTAATAGGAAGACTACAGTTTTCTCCGGGAAGTGGACCAGGAACTGACATAATCGAAAAAACTTTATCTAATTATCGATTTGCTTAAAATTCGGTACATAGGTGGCATTTTGATAAGGTTTATACGAAGACTACAGTTTTCTCCGGGATGTGGACCAGGGACTGACATAATCGAAAATACTTTTTTTAATTATCGATTTGCTGAAAATTTGTTACATAGGTGGCATTTTTCTTAGATTAAGAGGAAGAGTACAATTCTCCCCGTAAAGTGGACCAGGGACTGGCGTATTCGAAACACTTTATATAATGTGCGATTTACTTAAAATTCGGTACATAGGTGGCATTTCCCTTAGATTAAAAGGAAGACTGCATTTCTCTTCGACAAGTGGATCACGAACTGACCTTTTGGAAAAAAATTTAATTAATGATCGATTTTCTTAAAATTCGGCACATAGGTGACAACTTCTTAGGTTAATAGGAAGACTACAGCTTTCTCCGGGAAGTGGACCAGGGACTGACCTTATCGAAAAAAAAACTTTATTTAATCATCGCCTTGTTTGAATTTCGGTACATAGGTGGCATTTTGCTTATTTTAATAGGAAGACTACAGTTTTCCCCGGGAAGTGGACCAGAGACTGACATAATCGAAAAAACTTTATCTAATTATCGATTTGCTTAAAATTCGGTACATAGGAGGCATTTTGATAAGGTTAATACGAAGACTACAGTTTTCTCCGGGATGTGGACCAGGGACTGACATAATCGAAAATACTTTTTTTAATTATCGATTTGCTGAAAATTCGGTACATAGGTGACAAAATTTTTAGGTTAATAGGAAGACTACAGCTTTCTCCGGGAAGTGGACCAGGGACTGATATAATCGAGAAAACTTTATTTAATTATCGATTTGCTTAAAGTTCGGTACATACGTATAGGTGGCATTTTGCTTAGGTTAATAGGAAGACTAAAGTTTTCTCCGGGAAGTGGACCAGGGACTGACATAATCGAAAAAACTTTATTTAATAATCGACTTGCTTAAAATCCAGTACATAGGTGACAATTTTCTTAGGTTAATAGGAAGACTACAGCTTTCTCCGGGAAGTAAACAAGGCACTGACATAATCGAAAAAACTTTATTTAATTATTGATTTGCTTACAATTCGGTACATAGGTGACAACTTTCTTAGGTTAATATGAAGACTACAGCTTTCTCCGGGAAGTGGAGGAGGAACTGACATAATCGAAAAAACTTTATCTAATCATCGATTTGCTTAAAATTAGGTACATAGGTGGCATTTTGATAAGGTTAATAGGAAGACTACAGTTTTCTCCGGGAAGTGGACCAGGGACTGACATAATCGAAAATACTTTATTTAATTATCGATTTGCTTAAAATTTGTTACATAGGTGGCATTTTTCTTAGATTAAGAGGAAGAGTACAATTCTCCCCGTAAAGTGGACCAGGGACTGGCGTATTCGAAACACTTTATATAATGTTCGATTTACTTAAAATTCGGTACACGGGTGGCATTTCCCTTAGATTAACAGGAAGACTGCATTTCTCTTCGATAAGTGGATCAGGAACTGACCTATTGGAAAAAACTGTGTTTAATGATCGATTTACTTAAAATTCGGTAAATAGGTGACATTTTGCGTAGATTAACAGGAAGACTGCATTTCTCTTCGACAAGTGGATCACGAACTGACCTTTTGGAAAAAAATTTAATTAATGATCGATTTACTTAAAATTCGGCACATAGGTGACAACTTTCTTAGGTTAATAGGAAGACTACAGCTTTCTCCGGGAAGTGGACCAGGGACTGACCTTATCGAAAAAAAAACTTTATTTAATCATCGCCTTGTTTGAATTTTGGTACATAGGTGGCATTTTGCTTATTTTAATAGGAAGACTACAGTTTTCCCCGGGAAGTGGACCAGAGACTGACATAATCGAAAAAAACTATATCTAATTATCGATTTGCTTAAAATTCGGTACATAGGTGGCATTTTGATAAGGTTAATAGGAAGACTACAGTTTTCTCCGGGAAGTGGACCAGGAACTGACATAATCGAAAAAACTTTATCTAATTATCGATTTGCTTAAAATTCGGTACATAGGTGGCATTTTGATAAGGTTAATACGAAGACTACAGTTTTCTCCAGGATGTGGACCAGGGACTGACATAATCGAAAATACTTTTTTTAATTATCGATTTGCTGAAAATTCGGTACATAGGTGACAAAATTCTTAGGTTAATAGGAAGACTACAGCTTTCTCCGGGAAGTGGACCAGGGACTGATATAATCGAGAAAACTTTATTTAATTATCGATTTGCTTAAAATTCGGTACATACGTATAGGTGGCATTTTGCTTAGGTTAATAGGAAGACTAAAGTTTTCTCCGGGAAGTGGACAGGAAGTCTGCATTTCTCTTCGACAAGTGGATCACGAACTGACCTTTTGGAAAAATATTTAATTAATGATCGATTTACTTAAAATTCGGCACATAGGTGACAACTTTCTTAGGTTAATAGGAAGACTACAGCTTTCTCCGGGAAGTGGACCAGGGACTGACCTTATCGAAAAAAAAACTTTATTTAATCATCGCCTTGTTTGAATTTCGGTACATAGGTGGCATTTTGCTTATTTTAATAGGAAGACTACAGTTTTCCCCGGGAAGTGGACCAGAGACTGACATAATCGAAAAAAACTTTATCTAATTATCGATTTGCTTAAAATTCGGTACATAGGTGGCATTTTGATAAGGTTAATAGGAAGACTACAATTTTCTCCGGGAAATGTACCAGGGACTGATATAATCGAAAATACTTTAGTTTATTATCGATTTGCTGAAAATTCGGTACATAGGTGGTATTTTGCTTATTTTAATAGAAAGACTACAGTTTTCTCCAGGAAGTGGACTAGGGACTGACATAATCGAAAAAACTTTATTTAATTATCGATTTGCTTAAAATTCGGTACATAGGTGACAATTTTCTTAGGTTAATAGGAAGACTACAGGTTTCTCCGGGAAGTGGACCAGGGACTGACATAATCGAAAAAACTTTATTTAATTATCGATTTGCTTAAAATTCGGTACATACGTATAGGTGGCATTTTGCTTAGGTTAATAGAAGACTACAGTTTTCTCCGGGAAGTGGACCAGGAACTGACATAATCGAAAAAACTTTATCTAATTATCGATTTGCTGAAAATTCGGTACATAGGTGACAATTTTCTTAGGTTAATAGGAAGACTACAGCTTTCTCCGGGAAGTGGACAAGGGACTGATATAATCGAAAAAACTTTATTTAATTATCGATTTGCTTAAAATTTGTTACATAAGTGGCATTTTTCTTAGATTAACAGGAAGAGTACAGCTTTCTCCGGGAAGTGGACCAGGGACTGACATAATCGAAAAAACTTTATTTAAGTATCGATTTGCTTACTATATGGTAAATAGGTGTGCTTAGGTTAATAGGAAGACTACAGTTTTCTCCGGGAAGTGGGCGAGGGACCGACCTTATCGAAAAAACTTTATTTAATTATCGCCTTGCTTGAATTTCGGTACATAGGTGGTATTTTGCTTAATTTAATAGGAAGACTACAGTTTTCTCCGGGAAGTGGGCGAGGGACTGACCTTATCGAAAAAACTTTATTTAATTATCGCCTTGCTTGAATTTCGGTACATAGGTGGTATTTTGCTTATTTTAATAGGAAGACTGCAGTTTTCTCCAAGAAGTGGACCAGGGACTGACATAAATGATAAAACTTTATTTAAATATCGATTTGCTTAAAATTCGGTACATACGTATAGGTGGCATTTTGCTTAGGTTAATAGGAAGACTACAGTTTTCTCCGAGAAGTGGACCAGGAACTGACATAATTGAAAAAACCTTATCTAATTATCGATTTGCTTAAAATTCGGTACATAGGTGGCATTTTGATAAGGTTAATACGAAGACTACAGTTTTCTCCGGGATGTGGACCAGGGACTGACATAATCGAAAATACTTTTTTTAATTATCGATTTGCTGAAATTTCGGTACATAGGTGACAAAATTCTTAGGTTAATAGGAAGACTACAGCTTTCTCCGGGAAGTGGACCAGGGACTGATATAATCGAGAAAACTTTATTTAATTATCGACTTGCTTAAAATCCGGTACATAGGTGACAATTTTCTTAGGTTAATAGGAAAACTACAGCTTTCTCCGGGAAGTGGACAAGGCACTGACATAATCGAAAAAACTTTATTTAATTATTGATTTGCTTACAATTCGGTACATAGGTGACAACTTTCTTAGGTTAATAGGAAGACTACAGCTTTCTGCGGGAAGTGGAGGAGGAACTGACATAATCGAAAAAACTTTATCTAATCATCGATTTGCTTAAAATTATCGATTTGCTTAAAATTCGGTACATACGTATAGGTGGCATTTTGCTTAGGTTAATAGGAAGACTAAAGTTTTCTCCGGGAAGTGGACAGGAAGTCTGCATTTCTCTTCGACAAGTGGATCACGAACTGACCTTTTGGAAAAAAATTTAATTAATGATCGATTTACTTAAAATTCGGCACATAGGTGACAACTTTCATAGGTTAATAGGAAGACTACAGCTTTCTCCGGGAAGTGGACCAGGGACTGACCTTATCGAAAAAAAAACTTTATTTAATCATCGCCTTGTTTGAATTTCGGTACATAGGTGGCATTTTGCTTATTTTAATAGGAAGACTACAGCTTTCTCCGGGAAGTGGAGGAGGAACTGACATAATCGAAAAAACTTTATCTAATCATCGATTTGCTTAAAATTATCGATTTGCTTAAAATTCCGTACATACGTATAGGTGGCATTTTGCTTATTTTAATAGGAAGACTACAGCTTTCTCCGGGAAGTGGGCCAGGGACTGACCTTATCGAAAAAAAAAACTTTATTTAATCATCGCCTTGTTTGAATTTTGGTACATAGGTGGCATTTTGCTTATTTTAATAGGAAGACTACAGTTTTCCCCGGGAAGTGGACCAGAGACTGACATAATCGAAAAAAACTATATCTAATTATCGATTTGCTTAAAATTCGGTACATAGGTGGCATTTTGATAAGGTTAATAGGAAGACTACAGTTTTCTCCGGGAAGTGGACCAGGAACTGACATAATCGAAAAAACTTTATCTAATTATCGATTTGCTTAAAATTCGGTACATAGGTGGCATTTTGATAAGGTTAATACGAAGACTACAGTTTTCTCCGGGATGTGGACCAGGGACTGACATAATCGAAAATACTTTTTTTAATTATCGATTTGCTGAAAATTCGGTACATAGTGGCATTTTTCTTAGGTTAATAGGAAGACTACAGCTTTCTCCGGGAAGTGGACCAGGGACTGATATAATCGAGAAAACTTTATTTAATTATCGATTTGCTTAAAATTCGGTACATACGTATAGGTGGCATTTTGCTTAGGTTAATAGGAGGACTAAAGTTTTCTCCGGGAAGTGGACAGGAAGTCTGCATTTCTCTTCGACAAGTGGATCACGAACTGACCTTTTGGAAAAAAATTTAATTAATGATCGATTTACTTAAAATTCGGCACATAGGTGACAACTTTCATAGGTTAATAGGAAGACTACAGCTTTCTCCGGGAAGTGGACCAGGGACTGACCTTATCGAAAAAAAAACTTTATTTAATCATCGCCTTGTTTGAATTTCGGTACATAGGTGGCATTTTGCTTATTTTAATAGGAAGACTACAGCTTTCTCCGGGAAGTGGAGGAGGAACTGACATAATCGAAAAAACTTTATCTAATCATGGATTTGCTTAAAATTAGGTACATAGGTGGCATTTTGATAAGGTTAATAGGAAGACTACAGTTTTCTCCGGGAAGTGGACCAGGGACTGACATAATCGAAAATACTTTATTTAATTATCGATTTGCTTAAAATTTGTTACATAGGTGGCATTTTTCTTAGATTAAGAGGAAGAGTACAATTCTTCCCGTAAAGTGGACCAGGGACTGGCGTATTCGAAACACTTTATATAATGTTCGATTTACTTAAAATTCGGTACACGGGTGGCATTTCGCTTAGATTAACAGGAAGACTGCATTTCTCTTCGATAAGTGGATCAGGAACTGACCTATTGGAAAAAACTGTGTTTAATGATCGATTTACTTAAAATTCGGTAAATAGGTGACATTTTGCGTAGATTAACAGGAAGACTGCATTTCTCTTCGACAAGTGGATCACGAACTGACCTCTTGGAAAAAAATTTAATTAATGATCGATTTACTTAAAATTCGGCACATAGGTGACAACTTTCTTAGGTTAATAGGAAGACTACAGCTTTCTCCGGGAAGTGGACCAGGGACTGACCTTATCGAAAAAAAAACTTTATTTAATCATCGCCTTGTTTGAATTTCGGTACATAGGTGGCATTTTGCTTATTTTAATAGGAAGACTACAGTTTTCCCCGGGAAGTGGACCAGAGACTGACATAATCGAAAAAAAACTATATCTAATTATCGATTTGCTTAAAATTCGGTACATAGGTGGCATTTTGATAAGGTTAATAGGAAGACTACAGTTTTCTCCGGGAAATGTACCAGGGACTGATATAATCGAAAATACTTTAGTTTATTATCGATTTGCTGAAAATTCGGTACATAGGTGGTATTTTGCTTATTTTAATAGAAAGACTACAGTTTTCTCCGGGAAGTGGACTAGGGACTGACATAATCGAAAAAACTTTATTTAATTATCGATTTGCTTAAAATTCGGTACATAGGTAACAATTTTCTTAGGTTAATAGGAAGACTACAGGTTTCTCCGGGAAGTGGACCAGGGACTGACATAATCGAAAATACTTTAGTTTATTATCGATTTGCTTAAAATTCGGTACATACGTATAGGTGGCATGCTTAGGTTAATAGGAAGACTAAAGTTTTCTCCGGGAAGTGGACCAGGGACTGACATAATCGAAAAAACTTTATTTAATAATCGACTTGCTTAAAATCCGGTACATAGGTGACAATTTTCTTAGGTTAATAGGAAGACTACAGCTTTCTCCGGGAAGTGGACAAGGCACTGACATAATCGAAAAAACTTTATTTAATTATTGATTTGCTTACAATTCGGTACATAGGTTAATATGAAGACTACAGCTTTCTCCGGGAAGTGGAGGAGGAACTGACATAATCGAAAAAACTTTATTTAATTATTGATTTGCTTACAATTCGGTACATAGGTGACAACTTTCTTAGGTTAATATGAAGACTACAGCTTTCTCCGGGAAGTGGAGGAGGAACTGACATAATCGAAAAAACTTTATCTAATCATCGATTTGCTTAAAATTAGGTACATAGGTGGCATTTTGATAAGGTTAATAGGAAGACCACAGTTTTCTCCGGGAAGTGGACCAGGGACTGACATAATCGAAAAAAACTATATCTAATTATCGATTTGCTTAAAATTCGGTACATAGGTGGCATTTTGATAAGGTTAATATTAAGACTACAGTTTTCTCCGGGAAGTGGACCAGGAACTGACATAATCGAAAAAACTTTATCTAATTATCGATTTGCTTAAAATTTGTTACATAGGTGGCATTTTTCTTAGATTAAGAGGAAGAGTACAATTCTCCCCGTAAAGTGGACCAGGGACTGGCGTATTCGAAACACTTTATATAATGTTTGATTTACTTAAAATTCGGTACACGGGTGGCATTTCCCTTAGATTAAAAGGAAGAATGCATTTCTCTTCGATAAGTGGATCAGGAACTGACCTATTGGAAAAAACTGTGTTTAATGATCGATTTACTTAAAATTCGGTAAATAGGTGACATTTTGCGTAGACTAACAGGAAGACTGCATTTCTCTTCGACAAGTGGATCACGAACTGACCTTTTGGAAAAAAATTTAATTAATGATCGATTTACTTAAAATTCGGCACATAGGTGACAACTTTCTTAGGTTAATAGGAAGACTACAGCTTTCTCCGGGAAGTGGACCAGGGACTGACCTTATCGAAAAAAAAAACTTTATTTAATCATCGCCTTGTTTGAATTTTGGTACATAGGTGGCATTTTGCTTATTTTAATAGGAAGACTACAGTTTTCCCCGGGAAGTGGACCAGAGACTGACATAATCGAAAAAAACTATATCTAATTATCGATTTGCTTAAAATTCGGTACATAGGTGGCATTTTGATAAGGTTAATAGGAAGACTACAGTTTTCTCCGGGAAGTGGACCAGGAACTGACATAATCGAAAAAACTTTATCTAATTATCGATTTGCATAAAATTCGGTACATAGGTGGCATTTTGATAAGGTTAATACGAAGACTACAGTTTTCTCCGGGATGTGGACCAGGGACTGACATAATCGAAAATACTTTTTTTAATTATCGATTTGCTGAAAATTCGGTACATAGTGGCATTTTTCTTAGGTTAATAGGAAGACTACAGCTTTCTCCGGGAAGTGGACCAGGGACTGATATAATCGAGAAAACTTTATTTAATTATCGATTTGCTTAAAATTCGGTACATACGTATAGGTGGCATTTTGCTTAGGTTAATAGGAAGACTAAAGTTTTCTCCGGGAAGTGGACAGGAAGTCTGCATTTCTCTTCGACAAGTGGATCACGAACTGACCTTTTGGAAAAAAATTTAATTAATGATCGATTTACTTAAAATTCGGCACATAGGTGACAACTTTCATAGGTTAATAGGAAGACTACAGCTTTCTCCGGGAAGTGGACCAGGGACTGACCTTATCGAAAAAAAAACTTTATTTAATCATCGCCTTGTTTGAATTTCGGTACATAGGTGGCATTTTGCTTATTTTAATAGGAAGACTACAGCTTTCTCCGGGAAGTGGAGGAGGAACTGACATAATCGAAAAACTTTATCTAATCATCGATTTGCTTAAAATTAGGTACATAGGTGGCATTTTGATAAGGTTAATAGGAAGACTACAGTTTTCTCCGGGAAGTGGACCAGGGACTGACATAATCGAAAATACTTTATTTAATTATCGATTTGCTTAAAATTTGTTACATAGGTGGCATTTTTCTTAGATTAAGAGGAAGAGTACAATTCTCCCCGTAAAGTGGACCAGGGACTGGCGTATTCGAAACACTTTATATAATGTTCGATTTACTTAAAATTCGGTACATAGGTGGCATTTCGCTTAGATTAACAGGAAGACTGCATTTCTCTTCGATAAGTGGATCAGGAACTGACCTATTGGAAAAAACTGTGTTTAATGATCGATTTACTTAAAATTCGGTAAATAGGTGACATTTTGCGTAGATTAACAGGAAGACTGCATTTCTCTTCGACAAGTGGATCACGAACTGACCTTTTGGAAAAAAATTTAATTAATGATCGATTTACTTAAAATTCGGCACATAGGTGACAACTTTCTTAGGTTAATAGGAAGACTACAGCTTTCTCCGGGAAGTGGACCAGGGACTGACCTTATCGAAAAAAAAACTTTATTTAATCATCGCCTTGTTTGAATTTCGGTACATAGGTGGCATTTTGCTTATTTTAATAGGAAGACTACAGTTTTCCCCGGGAAGTGGACCAGAGACTGACATAATCGAAAAAAACTATATCTAATTATCGATTTGCTTAAAATTCGGTACATAGGTGGCATTTTGATAAGGTTAATAGGAAGACTACAGTTTTCTCCGGGAAATGTACCAGGGACTGATATAATCGAAAATACTTTAGTTTATTATCGATTTGCTGAAAATTCGGTACATAGGTGGTATTTTGCTTATTTTAATAGAAAGACTACAGTTTTCTCCGGGAAGTGGACTAGGGACTGACATAATCGAAAAAACTTTATTTAATTATCGATTTGCTTAAAATTCGGTACATAGGTAACAATTTTCTTAGGTTAATAGGAAGACTACAGGTTTCTCCGGGAAGTGGACCAGGGACTGACATAATCGAAAATACTTTAGTTTATTATCGATTTGCTTAAAATTCGGTACATACGTATAGGTGGCATTTTGCTTAGGTTAATAGAAGACTACAGTTTTCTCCGGGAACCAGGAACTGACACAATCGAAAAAACTTTATCTAATTATCGATTTGCTGAAAATTCGGTACATAGGTGACAATTTTCTTAGGTTAATAGGAAGACTACAGCTTTCTCCGGGAAGTGGACAAGGGACTGATATAATCGAAAAAACTTTATTTAATTATCGATTTGCTTAAAATTTGTTACATAAGTGGCATTTTTCTTAGATTAACAGGAAGAGTACAGCTTTCTCCGGGAAGTGGACCAGGGACTGACATAATCGAAAAAACTTTATTTAAGTATCGATTTGCTTACTATATGGTAAATAGGTGGCATTTTGCTTAGGTTAATAGGAAGACTACAGTTTTCTCCGGGAAGTGGGCGAGGGACCGACGTTATCGAAAACACTTTATTTAATTATCGCCTTGCTTGAATTTCGGTACATAGGTGGTATTTTGCTTAATTTAATAGGAAGACTGCAGTTTTCTCCGGGAAGTGGGCGAGGGACTGACCTTATCGAAAAAACTTTATTTAAGTTTATATTTTGGGCCAATGTATATGTTTTTGTTGGGTTATATATTTGGAGCTTTACGGCCGTTAAATTAAAAAACGAAAAATTTTTTTCTTTTTCTGCCTCCTACGCGTTTCGATACGATTCGTATCTTCTTCAGGGAGTCTATTTTATTTTTAAAAAACAAGAAAACATAATTAACAAACAGTATACATTATAAACTTTTCCAACAACAATACCTTAAACACAAATATGTTCACATAATTGATTAGTTATTATATATTATTACATATATGTATGGTCATAATCTCTTGACCGTCCACTTTCAGCTTTTGTCTTGTTTTTAGTTATTATCGCTGTGTATGCGCAATTTATATTATCTACATCATCTTTGTAATTCATCGCACAGAGAATTTGTTCTTGTATTCTCAGTCCTTCTAGAGTCATTCTTTTCTTCGTTCTATTCTCAATATCTATTATTTTTGCATTGTCGAAGTCAGCTGAGTGATTGCTATGTGCAAGGTGTTGGGCTAACGCAGTCGTCACCTTATTATTCTTTGCGTCCGCCTTATGTTCGCCTATTCTAACTCCTAATGCTCGCTTCGTTGTTCCTATGTAAAGTTTGTCGCATTGCTCGTCTTTTTTTCCTTTGCACTTTATTTGGTATATCACATTGTGTTGTTGCTCCTTGTTTATTTTGTCTTTCGTTTTTGTAAAGACTGTGTTGAGTGTGCGATGTGGTCGATGCGCAAAAGTTATTATTTTGTTGTTTATGTATTTTCCTAGCGATTTGTTGTCCGTTAAACCTTGTATATATGTTATACCAGTGAATGTTTTGTTGTCATTTTTAGTCTTTACATTGTTGTTCGCGCGATCTATTTTGTTAATTGTTGCTGTTATGAATCTTTCTATTAATGCGTTAGGGTATCCGTTTTTGTATAGTATGTTTCTAATCTTTTTCATGTTTTCATTTCTGAACTCCTGGTCGCTGAGTTGATGTATTTTTCCGATTAGGTTTATGGCAGTATTTTTCTTTTGTGTCCATGGATGATTTGAATGGAAGTTTATCATCCTTGATGAGGACACAGCTTTCGCATACCAATTAAGTTTAATTTCCTTATTTTCTCGATTAATCTCAACATCTAGGAAGGCTAATTTCTTATTTTTTTCTTCTTCCGTTGTAAATTTAATTTTTGTATGCTGTGCATTGAATGTATCTAGTATAACCTCCACGTCCGTTTTTTTAATTATGGCAAATATATCATCTACATATTTGTTTATGTATTTTATATGTATGCCTTTCCGTTCAAGTTCAGCAATGCTATCGTCAAGTATTTTATCTAGGACAATATCAGCTACAGTTGGGGATAGGGGGTTCCCCATTGGCATTCCATATATCTGCTGATAGTGTGTTCCATCATAGACGAAATAATTATTATCTCTCAAACAAAACTCAATAATGGAGAGAAATTGTTTTTTCGTAATTGTTGTGTGCTTTTCCAAAGTCTTCCAGTTTTTCATGATTGTGCTAATTGCGTATTGAGTTGGTATATTTGTAAACAGGGATATTACGTCAAATGATATTAAAATTTCGTCATCTTCAATAGAGATCTCTTTAAGATTATTCTTAAGCTGGAAGGAGTTTTTTATATTGTATTTTTCGGATACCATAGTTTTTAAAATTTTTCCTATAAACTTGGCTAGTTTATAACATGGCACGTTAATTGAAGATGATATGGGTCTAAGTGGAGTGTTTTCTTTATGAATTTTGGGAAGTCCGTATAACCTTGGTGCGGTAGCTGCATGGCATGTCAGTTGTTGTTTGAGTTTGGCGTCTATACATTTTTGTTTATAAATTTCGTTTATGATGGCATTGTTTTTTCTTAATAATTGTTGAGTCCGATCAATCCTTATGATCTTGTATGTTTGTTTGTCACTTAAAAGGTCGTTCATTTTATTTTTGTAATCCGTTTTATACATCATGACAGTTTTGTTACCTTTGTCTGCATTTGTGACGACTACAGAATCCTTATGTTTTTGTAGAAATGCTTGTGTTTTTTCGTAGATTTTTTGAAATGGATTTTATAGCAAGATTACTGAGCCTAGAAATCAAGGAGACAAATATACATATTAAAATTATTCTCACTACCATAGGCCACACTAAAGAGGACCTTAGGAAAAAACTGGACGAAAAAGATTTCAAATTCATAATAGAAAATCACAAGCAGTACCTGAGGGATACAGAAAAACTTTGTGAAAGACATTTAAAAGCTAAAATTCAAACACATATTGAGAAGAGTTTTCAAAAATTTGGCTTAAGAACAAATGATGAGTGGTTTATTAATAAAACCGAAATTGATGTGCCAAGAGAATGCCGCTGGTTATTATCATTAGGAAACAAGTTTGCATTACCAATCTCGAGGAAAACTTTTTCACCTGTACACGTAATCGCAGATATTGAACAAGGCATACAAATGATAGAAGATGATAGACAGAAGGACATAGTGAGATGCAATATTGCGGGAAAAATTAACAACTACAAAAATAAATTAAAAAATAATCCAAAGGATAAACTGATACTTAAAATCTACGAAAAAACGCAAGCATTTCTACAAAAACATAAGGATTCTGTAGTCGTCACAAATGCAGACAAAGGTAACAAAACTGTCATGATGTATAAAACGGATTACAAAAATAAAATGAACGACCTTTTAAGTGACAAACAAACATACAAGATCATAAGGATTGATCGGACTCAACAATTATTAAGAAAAAACAATGCCATCATAAACGAAATTTATAAACAAAAATGTATAGACGCCAAACTCAAACAACAACTGACATGCCATGCAGCTACCGCACCAAGGTTATACGGACTTCCCAAAATTCATAAAGAAAACACTCCACTTAGACCCATATCATCTTCAATTAACGTGCCATGTTATAAACTAGCCAAGTTTATAGGAAAAATTTTAAAAACTATGGTATCCGAAAAATACAATATAAAAAACTCCTTCCAGCTTAAGAATAATCTTAAAGAGATCTCTATTGAAGATGACGAAATTTTAATATCATTTGACGTAATATCCCTGTTTACAAATATACCAACTCAATACGCAATTAGCACAATCATGAAAAACTGGAAGACTTTGGAAAAGCACACAACAATTACGAAAAAACAATTTCTCTCCATTATTGAGTTTTGTTTGAGAGATAATAATTATTTCGTCTATGATGGAACACACTATCAGCAGATATATGGAATGCCAATGGGGAACCCCCTATCCCCAACTGTAGCTGATATTGTCCTAGATAAAATACTTGACGATAGCATTGCTGAACTTGAACGGAAAGGCATACATATAAAATACATAAACAAATATGTAGATGATATATTTGCCATAATTAAAAAAACGGACGTGGAGGTTATACTAGATACATTCAATGCACAGCATACAAAAATTAAATTTACAACGGAAGAAGAAAAAAATAAGAAATTAGCCTTCCTAGATGTTGAGATTAATCGAGAAAATAAGGAAATTAAACTTAATTGGTATGCGAAAGCTGTGTCCTCATCAAGGATGATAAACTTCCATTCAAATCATCCATGGACACAAAAGAAAAATACTGCCATAAACCTAATCGGAAAAATACATCAACTCAGCGACCAGGAGTTCAGAAATGAAAACATGAAAAAGATTAGAAACATACTATACAAAAACGGATACCCTAACGCATTAATAGAAAGATTCATAACAGCAACAATTAACAAAATAGATCGCGCGAACAACAATGTAAAGACTAAAAATGACAACAAAACATTCACTGGTATAACATATATACAAGGTTTAACGGACAACAAATCGCTAGGAAAATACATAAACAACAAAATAATAACTTTTGCGCATCGACCACATCGCACACTCAACACAGTCTTTACAAAAACGAAAGACAAAATAAACAAGGAGCAACAACACAATGTGATATACCAAATAAAGTGCAAAGGAAAAAAAGACGAGCAATGCGACAAACTTTACATAGGAACAACGAAGCGAGCATTAGGAGTTAGAATAGGCGAACATAAGGCGGACGCAAAGAATAATAAGGTGACGACTGCGTTAGCCCAACACCTTGCACATAGCAATCACTCAGCTGACTTCGACAATGCAAAAATAATAGATATTGAGAATAGAACGAAGAAAAGAATGACTCTAGAAGGACTGAGAATACAAGAACAAATTCTCTGTGCGATGAATTACAAAGATGATGTAGATAATATAAATTGCGCATACACAGCGATAATAACTAAAAACAAGACAAAAGCTGAAAGTGGACGGTCAAGAGATTATGACCATACATATATGTAATAATATATGATAACTAATCAATTATGTGAACATATTTGTGTTTAAGGTATTGTTGTTGGAAAAGTTTATAATGTATACTGTTTGTTAATTATGTTTTCTTGTTTTTTAAAAATAAAATAGACTCCCTGAAGAAGATACGAATCGTATCGAAACGCGTAGGAGGCAGAAAAAGAAAAAAATTTTTCGTTTTTTAATTTAACGGCCGTAAAGCTCCAAATATATAACCAAACTTTATTTAATTATCGCCTTGCTTGAATTTCGGTACATAGGTGGTATTTTGCTTATTTTAATAGGAAGACTACAGTTTTCCCGGGAAGTGGACCAGAGACTGACATAATCGAAAAAAACTATATCTAATTATCGATTTGCTTAAAATTCGGTACATAGGTGGCATTTTGATAAGGTTAATAGGAAGACTACAGTTTTCTCCGGGAAGTGGACTAGGGACTGACATAATCGAAAAAAAAACTTTATTTAATCATCGCCTTTTTTGAATTTCGGTACATAGGTGGCATTTTGCTTATTTTAATAGGAAGACTAAAGTTTTCCCGGGAGGTGGACCAGAGACTGACATAATCGAAAAAAACTATATCTAATTATCGATTTGCTTAAAATTCGGTACATAGGTGGCATTTTGATAAGGTTAATAGGAAGACTACAGTTTTCTCCGGGAAATGTACCAGGGACTGATATAATCGAAAATACTTTAGTTTATTATCGATTTGCTGAAAATTCGGTACATAGGTGGTATTTTGCTTATTTTAATTTAATTATCGATTTGCTTAAAATTCGGTACATACGTATAGGTGGCATTTTGCTTAGGTTAATAGAAGACTACAGTTTTCTCCGGGAAGTGGACCAGGAACTGACATAATCGAAAAAACTTTATCTAATTATCGATTTGCTGAAAATTCGGTACATAGGTGACAATTTTCTTAGGTTAATAGGAAGACTACAGCTTTCTCCGGGAAGTGGACAAGGGACTGATATAATCGAAAAAACTTTATTTAATTATCGATTTGCTTAAAATTTGTTACATAAGTGGCATTTTTCTTAGATTAACAGGAAGAGTACAGCTTTCTCCGGGAAGTGGACCAGGGACTGACATAATCGAAAAAACTTTATTTAAGTATCGATTTGCTTACTATATGGTAAATAGGTGGCATTTTGCTTAGGTTAATAGGAAGACTACAGTTTTCTCCGGGAAGTGGGCGAGGGACCGACCTTATCGAAAAAACTTTATTTAATTATCGCCTTGCTTGAATTTCGGTACATAGGTGGTATTTTGCTTAATTTAATAGGAAGACTGCAGTTTTCTCCGGGAAGTGGGCGAGGGACTGACCTTATCGAAAAAACTTTATTTAATTATCGCCTTGCTTGAATTTCGGTACATAGGTGGTATTTTGCTTATTTTAATAGGAAGACTGCAGTTTTCTCCAAGAAGTGGACCAGGGACTGACATAAATGATAAAACTTTATTTAAATATCGATTTGCTTAAAATTCGGTACATACGTATAGGTGGCATTTTGCTTAGGTTAATAGGAAGACTACAGTTTTCTCCGGGAAGTGGACCAGGAACTGACATAATCGAAAAAACTTTATCTAATTATCGATTTGCTTAAAATTCGGTACATAGGTGGCATTTTGATAAGGTTAATACGAAGACTACAGTTTTCTCCGGGATGTGGACCAGGGACTGACATAATCGAAAATACTTTTTTTAATTATCGATTTGCTGAAAATTCGGTACATAGGTGACAAAATTCTTAGGTTAATAGGAAGACTACAGCATTCTCCGGGAACTGGACCAGGGACTGATATAATCGAGAAAACTTTATTTAATTATCGACTTGTTTAAAATCCGGTACATAAGTGACAATTTTCTTAGGTTAATAGGAAGACTACAGCTTTCTCCGGGAAGTCGACAAGGCACTGACATAATCGAAAAAACTTTATTTAATTATTGATTTGCTTACAATTCGGTACATAGGTGACAACTTTCTCAGGTTAATAGGAAGACTACAGCTTTCTCCGGGATGTGGACCAGGGACTGACATAATCGAAAATCCTTTTTTTAATTATCGATTTGCTGAAAATTCGGTACATAGGTGACAAAATTCTCAGGTTAATAGGAAGACTACAGCTTTCTCCGGGATGTGGACCAGGGACTGACATAATCGAAAATACTTTTTTTAATTATCGATTTGCTGAAAATTCGGTACATAGGTGACAAAATTCTTAGATTAATAGGAAGACTACAGCATTCTCCGGGAAGTGGACCAGGGACTGATATAATCGAAAAAACTTTATCTAATCATCGATTTGCTTAAAATTAGGTACATAGGTGGCATTTTGATAAGATTAATAGGAAGACTAAAGTTTTCTCCGGGAAGTGGACCAGGGACTGACATAATCGAAAAAACTTTATTTAATAATCGACTTGCTTAAAATCCGGTACATAGGTGACAATTTTCTTAGGTTAATAGGAAGACTACAGCTTTCTCCGGGCAGTGGACAAGGCACTGACATAATCGAAAAAACTTTATTTAATTATTGATTTGCTTACAATTCGGTACATAGGTGACAACTTTCTTAGATTAATAGGAAGACTACAGCATTCTCCGGGAAGTGGACCAGGGACTGATATAATCGAAAAAACTTTATCTAATCATCGATTTGCTTAAAATTAGGTACATAGGTGGCATTTTGATAAGGTTAATAGGAAGACTACAGTTTTCTCCGGGAAGTGGACTAGGGACTGACATAATCGAAAAAAAAACTTTATTTAATCATCGCCTTTTTTGAATTTCGGTACATAGGTGGCATTTTGCTTATTTTAATAGGAAGACTACAGTTTTCCCGGGAAGTGGGCGAGGGACTGACCTTATCGAAAAAACTTTATTTAATTATCGCCTTGCTTGAATTTCGGTACATAGGTGGTATTTTGCTTATTTTAATAGGAAGACTGCAGTTTTCTCCAAGAAGTGGACCAGGGACTGACATAAATGATAAAACTTTATTTAAATATCGATTTGCTTAAAATTCGGTACATACGTACAGGTGGCATTTTGCTTAGGTTAATAGGAAGACTACAGTTTTCTCCGGGAAGTGGACCAGGAACTGACATAATCGAAAAAACTTTATCTAATTATCGATTTGCTTAAAATTCGGTACATAGGTGGCATTTTGATAAGGTTAATACGAAGACTACAGTTTTCTCCGGGATGTGGACCAGGGACTGACATAATCGAAAATACTTTTTTTAATTATCGATTTGCTGAAAATTCGGTACATAGGTGACAAAATTCTTAGGTTAATAGGAAGACTACAGCATTCTCCGGGAAGTGGACCAGGGACTGATATAATCGAGAAAACTTTATTTAATTATCGACTTGCTTAAAATCCGGTACATAAGTGACAATTTTCTTAGGTTAATAGGAAGACTACAGCTTTCTCCGGGAAGTCGACAAGGCACTGACATAATCGAAAAAACTTTATTTAATTATTGATTTGCTTACAATTCGGTACATAGGTGACAACTTTCTCAGGTTAATAGGAAGACTACAGCTTTCTCCGGGATGTGGACCAGGGACTGACATAATCGAAAATCCTTTTTTTAATTATCGATTTGCTGAAAATTCGGTACATAGGTGACAAAATTCTCAGGTTAATAGGAAGACTACAGCTTTCTCCGGGATGTGGACCAGGGACTGACATAATCGAAAATACTTTTTTTAATTATCGATTTGCTGAAAATTCGGTACATAGGTGACAAAATTCTTAGATTAATAGGAAGACTACAGCATTCTCCGGGAAGTGGACCAGGGACTGATATAATCGAAAAAACTTTATCTAATCATCGATTTGCTTAAAATTAGGTACATAGGTGGCATTTTGATAAGATTAATAGGAAGACTAAAGTTTTCTCCGGGAAGTGGACCAGGGACTGACATAATCGAAAAAACTTTATTTAATAATCGACTTGCTTAAAATCCGGTACATAGGTGACAATTTTCTTAGGTTAATAGGAAGACTACAGCTTTCTCCGGGCAGTGGACAAGGCACTGACATAATCGAAAAAACTTTATTTAATTATTGATTTGCTTACAATTCGGTACATAGGTGACAACTTTCTTAGGTTAATAGGAAGACTACAGCTTTCTCCGGGAAGTGGAGGAGGAACTGACATAATCGAAAAAACTTTATCTAATCATCGATTTGCTTAAAATTAGGTACATAGGTGGCATTTTGATAAGGTTAATAGGAAGACTACAGTTTTCTCCGGGAAGTGGACCAGGGACTGACATAATCGAAAATACTTTATTTAATTATCGATTTGCTTAAAATTTGTGACATAGGTGGCATTTTTCTTAGATTAACAGGAAGAGTACAATTCTCCTCGTAAAGTGGACCAGGGACTGGCGTATTCGAAACACTTTATATAATGATCGATTTACTTAAAATTCGGCACATAGGTGACAACTTTCTTGGGATAATAGGAAGACTACAGCTTTCTCCGGGAAGTGGACCAGGGACTGACCTTATCGAGAAAAAAACTTTATTTAATCATCGCCTTGTTTGAATTTCGGTACATACGTGGCATTTTGCTTATTTTATTAGGAAGACTACAGTTTTCCCCGGGAAGTGGACCAGGGACTGACATAATCGAAAATACTTTAGTTTATTATCGATTTGCTGAAAATTCGGTACATAGGTGGTATTTTGCTTATTTTAATAGAAAGACTACAGTTTTCTCCGGGAAGTGGACTAGGGACTGACATAATCGAAAAAACTTTATTTAATTATCGATTTGCTTAAAATTCGGTACATAGGTGACAATTTTCTTAGGTTAATAGGAAGACTACAGGTTTCTCCGGGAAGTGGACCAGGGACTGACATAATCGAAAAAACTTTATTTAATTATCGATTTGCTTAAAATTCGGTACATACGTATAGGTGGCATTTTGCTTAGGTTAATTGAAGACTACAGTTTTCTCCGGGAAGTGGACCAGGAACTGACATAATCGAAAAAACCTTATCTAATTATCGATTTGCTGAAAATTCGGTACATAAGTGACAATTTTCTTAGGTTAATAGGAAGACTACAGCTTTCTCCGGGAAGTGGACAAGGGACTGATATAATCGAAAAAACTTTATTTAATTATCGATTTGCTTAAAATTTGTTACATAAGTGGCATTTTTCTTAGATTAACAGGAAGAGTACAGCTTTCTCCGGGAAGTGGACCAGGGACTGACATAATCGAAAGAACTTTATTTAAGTATCGATTTGCTTACTATATGGTAAATAGGTGGCATTTTGCTTAGGTTAATAGGAAGACTACAGTTTTCTCCGGGAAGTGGGCGAGGGACCGACCTTATCGAAAAAACTTTATTTAATTATCGCCTTGCTTGAATTTCGGTACATAGGTGGTATTTTGCTTATTTTAATAGGAAGACTGCAGTTTTCTCCAAGAAGTGGACCAGGGACTGACATAAATGATAAAACTTTATTTAAATATCGATTTGCTTAAAATTCGGTACATACGTATAGGTGGCATTTTGCTTAGGTTAATAGGAAGACTACAGTTTTCTCCGGGAAGTGGACCAGGAACTGACATAATCGAAAATACTTTTTTTAATTATCGATTTGCTGAAAATTCGGTACATAGGTGACAAAATTCTTAGGTTAATAGGAAGACTACAGCATTCTCCGGGAAGTGGACCAGGGACTGATATAATCGAGAAAACTTTATTTAATTATCGACTTGCTTAAAATCCGGTACATAAGTGACAATTTTCTTAGGTTAATAGGAAGACTACAGCTTTCTCCGGGAAGTCGACAAGGCACTGACATAATCGAAAAAACTTTATTTAATTATTGATTTGCTTACAATTCGGTACATAGGTGACAACTTTCTCAGGTTAATAGGAAGACTACAGCTTTCTCCGGGATGTGGACCAGGGACTGACATAATCGAAAATCCTTTTTTTAATTATCGATTTGCTGAAAATTCGGTACATAGGTGACAAAATTCTCAGGTTAATAGGAAGACTACAGCTTTCTCCGGGATGTGGACCAGGGACTGACATAATCGAAAATACTTTTTTTAATTATCGATTTGCTGAAAATTCGGTACATAGGTGACAAAATTCTTAGATTAATAGGAAGACTACAGCATTCTCCGGGAAGTGGACCAGGGACTGATATAATCGAAAAAACTTTATCTAATCATCGATTTGCTTAAAATTAGGTACATAGGTGGCATTTTGATAAGATTAATAGGAAGACTAAAGTTTTCTCCGGGAAGTGGACCAGGGACTGACATAATCGAAAAAACTTTATTTAATAATCGACTTGCTTAAAATCCGGTACATAGGTGACAATTTTCTTAGGTTAATAGGAAGACTACAGCTTTCTCCGGGCAGTGGACAAGGCACTGACATAATCGAAAAAACTTTATTTAATTATTGATTTGCTTACAATTCGGTACATAGGTGACAACTTTCTTAGATTAATAGGAAGACTACAGCATTCTCCGGGAAGTGGACCAGGGACTGATATAATCGAAAAAACTTTATCTAATCATCGATTTGCTTAAAATTAGGTACATAGGTGGCATTTTGATAAGGTTAATAGGAAGACTACAGTTTTCTCCGGGAAGTGGACTAGGGACTGACATAATCGAAAAAAAAACTTTATTTAATCATCGCCTTTTTTGAATTTCGGTACATAGGTGGCATTTTGCTTATTTTAATAGGAAGACTACAGTTTTCCCGGGAAGTGGACCAGAGACTGACATAATCGAAAAAAACTATATCTAATTATCGATTTGCTTAAAATTCGGTACATAGGTGGCATTTTGATAAGGTTAATAGGAAGACTACAGTTTTCTCCGGGAAATGTACCAGGGACTGATATAATCGAAAATACTTTAGTTTATTATCGATTTGCTGAAAATTCGGTACATAGGTGGTATTTTGCTTATTTTAATTTAATTATCGATTTGCTTAAAATTCGGTATATACGTATAGGTGGCATTTTGCTTAGGTTAATAGAAGACTACAGTTTTCTCCGGGAAGTGGACCAGGAACTGACATAATCGAAAAAACTTTATCTAATTATCGATTTGCTGAAAATTCGGTACATAGGTGACAATTTTCTTAGGTTAATAGGAAGACTACAGCTTTCTCCGGGAAGTGGACAAGGGACTGATATAATCGAAAAAACTTTATTTAATTATCGATTTGCTTAAAATTTGTTACATAAGTGGCATTTTTCTTAGATTAACAGGAAGAGTACAGCTTTCTCCGGGAAGTGGACCAGGGACTGACATAATCGAAAAAACTTTATTTAAGTATCGATTTGCTTACTATATGGTAAATAGGTGGCATTTTGCTTAGGTTAATAGGAAGACTACAGTTTTCTCCGGGAAGTGGGCGAGGGACCGACCTTATCGAAAAAACTTTATTTAATTATCGCCTTGCTTGAATTTCGGTACATAGGTGGTATTTTGCTTAATTTAATAGGAAGACTGCAGTTTTCTCCGGGAAGTGGGCGAGGGACTGACCTTATCGAAAAAACTTTATTTAATTATCGCCTTGCTTGAATTTCGGTACATAGGTGGTATTTTGCTTATTTTAATAGGAAGACTGCAGTTTTCTCCAAGAAGTGGACCAGGGACTGACATAAATGATAAAACTTTATTTAAATATCGATTTGCTTAAAATTCGGTACATACGTACAGGTGGCATTTTGCTTAGGTTAATAGGAAGACTACAGTTTTCTCCGGGAAGTGGACCAGGAACTGACATAATCGAAAAAACTTTATCTAATTATCGATTTGCTTAAAATTCGGTACATAGGTGGCATTTTGATAAGGTTAATACGAAGACTACAGTTTTCTCCGGGATGTGGACCAGGGACTGACATAATCGAAAATACTTTTTTTAATTATCGATTTGCTGAAAATTCGGTACATAGGTGACAAAATTCTTAGGTTAATAGGAAGACTACAGCATTCTCCGGGAAGTGGACCAGGGACTGATATAATCGAGAAAACTTTATTTAATTATCGACTTGCTTAAAATCCGGTACATAAGTGACAATTTTCTTAGGTTAATAGGAAGACTACAGCTTTCTCCGGGAAGTCGACAAGGCACTGACATAATCGAAAAAACTTTATTTAATTATTGATTTGCTTACAATTCGGTACATAGGTGACAACTTTCTCAGGTTAATAGGAAGACTACAGCTTTCTCCGGGATGTGGACCAGGGACTGACATAATCGAAAATCCTTTTTTTAATTATCGATTTGCTGAAAATTCGGTACATAGGTGACAAAATTCTCAGGTTAATAGGAAGACTACAGCTTTCTCCGGGATGTGGACCAGGGACTGACATAATCGAAAATACTTTTTTTAATTATCGATTTGCTGAAAATTCGGTACATAGGTGACAAAATTCTTAGATTAATAGGAAGACTACAGCATTCTCCGGGAAGTGGACCAGGGACTGATATAATCGAAAAAACTTTATCTAATCATCGATTTGCTTAAAATTAGGTACATAGGTGGCATTTTGATAAGATTAATAGGAAGACTAAAGTTTTCTCCGGGAAGTGGACCAGGGACTGACATAATCGAAAAAACTTTATTTAATAATCGACTTGCTTAAAATCCGGTACATAGGTGACAATTTTCTTAGGTTAATAGGAAGACTACAGCTTTCTCCGGGCAGTGGACAAGGCACTGACATAATCGAAAAAACTTTATTTAATTATTGATTTGCTTACAATTCGGTACATAGGTGACAACTTTCTTAGGTTAATAGGAAGACTACAGCTTTCTCCGGGAAGTGGAGGAGGAACTGACATAATCGAAAAAACTTTATCTAATCATCGATTTGCTTAAAATTAGGTACATAGGTGGCATTTTGATAAGGTTAATAGGAAGACTACAGTTTTCTCCGGGAAGTGGACCAGGGACTGACATAATCGAAAATACTTTATTTAATTATCGATTTGCTTAAAATTTGTGACATAGGTGGCATTTTTCTTAGATTAACAGGAAGAGTACAATTCTCCTCGTAAAGTGGACCAGGGACTGGCGTATTCGAAACACTTTATATAATGATCGATTTACTTAAAATTCGGCACATAGGTGACAACTTTCTTGGGATAATAGGAAGACTACAGCTTTCTCCGGGAAGTGGACCAGGGACTGACCTTATCGAGAAAAAAACTTTATTTAATCATCGCCTTGTTTGAATTTCGGTACATACGTGGCATTTTGCTTATTTTATTAGGAAGACTACAGTTTTCCCCGGGAAGTGGACCAGGGACTGACATAATCGAAAATACTTTAGTTTATTATCGATTTGCTGAAAATTCGGTACATAGGTGGTATTTTGCTTATTTTAATAGAAAGACTACAGTTTTCTCCGGGAAGTGGACTAGGGACTGACATAATCGAAAAAACTTTATTTAATTATCGATTTGCTTAAAATTCGGTACATAGGTGACAATTTTCTTAGGTTAATAGGAAGACTACAGGTTTCTCCGGGAAGTGGACCAGGGACTGACATAATCGAAAAAACTTTATTTAATTATCGATTTGCTTAAAATTCGGTACATACGTATAGGTGGCATTTTGCTTAGGTTAATTGAAGACTACAGTTTTCTCCGGGAAGTGGACCAGGAACTGACATAATCGAAAAAACCTTATCTAATTATCGATTTGCTGAAAATTCGGTACATAAGTGACAATTTTCTTAGGTTAATAGGAAGACTACAGCTTTCTCCGGGAAGTGGACAAGGGACTGATATAATCGAAAAAACTTTATTTAATTATCGATTTGCTTAAAATTTGTTACATAAGTGGCATTTTTCTTAGATTAACAGGAAGAGTACAGCTTTCTCCGGGAAGTGGACCAGGGACTGACATAATCGAAAGAACTTTATTTAAGTATCGATTTGCTTACTATATGGTAAATAGGTGGCATTTTGCTTAGGTTAATAGGAAGACTACAGTTTTCTCCGGGAAGTGGGCGAGGGACCGACCTTATCGAAAAAACTTTATTTAATTATCGCCTTGCTTGAATTTCGGTACATAGGTGGTATTTTGCTTATTTTAATAGGAAGACTGCAGTTTTCTCCAAGAAGTGGACCAGGGACTGACATAAATGATAAAACTTTATTTAAATATCGATTTGCTTAAAATTCGGTACATACGTATAGGTGGCATTTTGCTTAGGTTAATAGGAAGACTACAGTTTTCTCCGGGAAGTGGACCAGGAACTGACATAATCGAAAATACTTTTTTTAATTATCGATTTGCTGAAAATTCGGTACATAGGTGACAAAATTCTTAGGTTAATAGGAAGACTACAGCATTCTCCGGGAAGTGGACCAGGGACTGATATAATCGAGAAAACTTTATTTAATTATCGACTTGCTTAAAATCCGGTACATAAGTGACAATTTTCTTAGGTTAATAGGAAGACTACAGCTTTCTCCGGGAAGTCGACAAGGCACTGACATAATCGAAAAAACTTTATTTAATTATTGAGTTGCTTACAAATCGGTACATAGGTGACAACTTTCTCAGGTTAATAGGAACACTACAGCTTTCTCCGGGAAGTGGAGGAGGAACTGACATAATCGAAAAAACTTTATCTAATCATCGATTTGCTTAAAATTAGGTACATAGGTGGCATTTTGATAAGGTTAATAGGAAGACTAAAGTTTTCTCCGGGAAGTGGAGGAGGAACTGACATAATCGAAAAAACTTTATCTAATCATCGAGTTGCTTAAAATTAGGTACATAGGTGGCATTTTGATAAGGTTAATAGGAAGACTACAGTTCTTCCGGGAAGTGGACCAGGGACTGACATAATCGAAAATACTTTATTTAATTATCGATTTGCTTAAATTTTGTTACATAGGTGGCATTTTTCTTAGATTAACAGGAAGAGTACAATTCTCCCCGTAAAGTGGACCAGGGACTGGCGTATTCGAAACACTTTATATAATGATCGATTTACTTAAAATTCGGCACATAGGTAACAACTTTCTTAGGATAATAGGAAGACTACAGCTTTCTCCGGGAAGTGGACCTGGGACTGACCTTATCGAGAAAAAAACTTTATTTAATCATCGCCTTGTTTGAATTTCGGTACATAGGTGGCATTTTGCTTATTTTAATAGGAAGACTACAGTTTTCCCCGGGAAGTGGACCAGGGACTGACATAATCGAAAAAACTTTTTCTAATTATCGATTTGCTTAAAATTCGGTACATAGGTGGCATTTTGATAAGGTCAATAGGAAGACTACAGTTTTCTCCGGGAAGTGTACCAGGGACTGACATAATCGAAAATACTTTAGTTTATTATCGATTTGCTGAAAATTCGGTACATAGGTGGTATTTTGCTTATTTAATAGAAAGACTACAATTCGGTAAATAGGTGGCATTTTGCTTAGGTTAATAGGAAGACTACAGTTTTCTCCGGGAAGTGGACCCGGGACTGACCTTATCGAAAAAAACTTTATTTAATTATCGCCTTGCTTGAATTTCGGTACATAGGTGGCATTTTGCTTATTTTATAAGGAAGACTATAGTTTTCTCCGGGAAGTGGACCAGGGACTGACATAATCGAAAAAACTTTTTTTAATTATCGATTTTCTTAAAATTCGGTACATAGGTGACAATTTTCATAGGTTAATAGGAAGACTACAGCTTTCTCCGGGAAGTGGACCAGGGACTGACATAATCGAAAAAACTTTATTTAATTATCACCTTGCTTAAAATTCGGTACATAAGTGGCATTTTGATAAGGTTAATAGGAAGACCACAGTTTTCTCCGGGAAGTGGACCAGGGACTGACATAATCGAAAATACTTTATCTAGTCATCGATTTGCTTAAAATTAGGTACATAGGTGGCATTTTGATAAGGTTAATAGGAAGACTACAGTTTTCTCCGGGAAGTGGACCAGGGACTGACATAATCGAAAAAACTTTATTTAATTATCGATTTGCTTAAAATTCGGTACATAGGTGACAATTTTCTTAGGTTAATAGGAAGACTACAGGTTTCTCCGGGAAGTGGACCAGGGACTGACATAATCGAAAAAACTTTATTTAATTATCGATTTGCTTAAAATTCGGTACATACGTATAGGTGGCATTTTGCTTAGGTTAATAGAAGACTACAGTTTTCTCCGGGAAGTGGACCAGGAACTGATATAATCGAAAAAACTTTATCTAATCATCGATTTGCTTTAAATTAGGTACATAGGTGGCATTTTGATAAGGTTAATAGGAAGACTACAGTTTTCTCCGGGAAGTGAACCAGGGACTGACATAATCGAAAATACTTTATTTAATTATCGATTTGCTTAAAATTTGTTACATAGGTGGCATTTTTCTTAGATTAAGAGGAAGAGTACAATTCTTCAGGGACTGGCGTATTCGAAACACTTTATATAATGTTCGATTTACTTAAAATTCGGTACACGGGTGGCATTTCCCTTAGATTAACAGGAAGACTGCATTTCTCTTCGATAAGTGGATCAGGAACTGACCTATTGGAAAAAACTGTGTTTAATGATCGATTTACTTAAAATTCGGTAAATAGGTGACATTTTGCGTAGATTAACAGGAAGACTGCATTTCTCTTCGACAAGTGGATCACGAACTGACCTTTTGGAAAAAAATTTAATTAATGATCGATTTTCTTAAAATTCGGCACATAGGTGACAACTTTCTTAGGTTAATAGGAAGACTACAGCTTTCTCCGGGAAGTAGACCAGGGACTGACCTTATCGAAAAAAAAAACTTTATTTAATCATCGCCTTGTTCGAATTTCGGTACATAGGTGGCATTTTGCTTATTTTAATAGGAAGACTACAGTTTTCCCCGGGAAGTGGACCAGGGACTGACATAATCGAAAAAACTATATCTAATTATCGATTTGGTTAAAATTCGGTACATAGGTGACATTTTGATAAGGTTAATAGGAAGACTACAGTTTTCTCCGGGAAGTGTACCAGGGACTGACATAATCGAAAATACTTTAGTTTATTATCGATTTGCTGAAAATTCGGTACATAGGTGGTATTTTGCTTATTTTAATAGAAAGACTACAGTTTTCTCCGGGAAGTGGACTAGGGACTGACATAATCGAAAAAACTTTATTTAATTATCGATTTGCTTAAAACTCGGTACATAGGTGACAATTTTCTTGGGTTAATAGGAAGACTACAGGTTTCTCCGGGAAGTGGACCAGGGACTGACATAATCGAAAAAACTTTATTTAATTATCGATTTGCTTAAAATTCGGTACAGGTTAATAGAAGACTACAGTTTTCTCCGGGAAGTGGACCAGGAACTGACATAATCGAAAAAACTTTATCTAATTATCGATTTGCTTAAAATTCGGTACATAGGAGGCATTTTGATAAGGTTAATATGAAGACTACAGTTTTTTCAGGGATGTGGACCAGGGACTGACATAATCGAAAATACTTTTTTTAATTATCGATTTGCTGAAAATTCGGTACATAGGTGACAAAATTCTTAGGTTAATAGGAAGACTACAGCTTTCTCCGGGAAGTGGACCAGGGACTGATATAATCGAAAAAACTTTATTTAATTATCGATTTGCTTAAAATTCGGTACATACGTATAGGTGGCATTTTTCTTAGGTTAATAGGAAGACTAAAGTTTTCTCCGGGAAGTGGACCAGGGACTGACATAATCGAAAAAACTTTATTTAATAATCGACTTGCTTAAAATCCGGTACATAGGTGACAATTTTCTTAGGTTAATAGGAAGACTACAGCTTTCTCCGGGAAGTGGACCAGGGACTGACATAATCAAAAAAACTTTATCTAATTATTGATTTTCTTACAATTCGGTACATAGATGACAACTTCCTTAGGTTAATAGGAAGACTACAGCTTTCTCCGGGGAGTGGAGGAGGAACTGACATAATCGAAAAAACTTTATCTAATCATCGATTTGCTTAAAATTAGGTACATAGGTGGCATTTTGATAAGGTTAATAGGAAGACTACAGTTTTCTCCGGGAAGTGGACCAGGGACTGACATAATCGAAAATACCTTATTTAATTATCGATTTGCTGAAAATTTGGTACAAAGGTGACAATTTTCTTAGGTTAATAGGAAGACTACAGCTTTCTCCGGGAAGTGGACCAGGGACTGACATAATCAAAAAAACTTTATCTAATTATTGATTTTCTTACAATTCGGTACATAGGTGACAATTTTCTTAGGTTAATAGGAAGACTACAGGTTTCTCCGGGAAGTGGACCAGGGACTGACATAATCGAAAAAACTTTATTTAATTATCGATTTGCTTAAAATTCGGTACATACGTATAGGTGGCATTTTGCTTAGGTTAATAGAAGACTACAGTCTTCTCCGGGAAGTGGACCAGGAACTGATATAATCGAAAAAACTTTATCTAATCATCGATTTGCTTTAAATTAGGTACATAGGTGGCATTTTGATAAGGTTAATAGGAAGACTACAGTTTTCTCCGGGAAGTGAACCAGGGACTGACATAATCGAAAATACTTTATTTAATTATCGATTTGCTTAAAATTTGTTACATAGGTGGCATTTTTCTTAGATTAAGAGGAAGAGTACAATTCTCCCCGTAAAGTGGACCAGGGACTGGCGTATTCGAAACACTTTATATAATGTTCGATTTACTTAAAATTCGGTACACGGGTGGCATTTCCCTTAGATTAACAGGAAGACTGCATTTCTCTTCGATAAGTGGATCAGGAACTGACCTATTGGAAAAAACTGTGTTTAATGATCGATTTACTTAAAATTCGGTAAAAAGGTGACATTTTGCGTAGATTAACAGGAAGACTGCATTTCTCTTCGACAAGTGGATCACGAACTGACCTTTTGGAAAAAAATTTAATTAATGATCGATTTTCTTAAAATTCGGCACATAGGTGACAACTTTCTTAGGTTAATAGGAAGACTACAGCTTTCTCCGGGAAGTAGACCAGGGACTGACCTTATCGAAAAAAAAACTTTATTTAATCATCGCCTTGTTCGAATTTCGGTACATAGGTGGCATTTTGCTTATTTTAATAGGAAGACTACAGTTTTCCCCGGGAAGTGGACCAGGGACTGACATAATCGAAAAAACTATATCTAATTATCGATTTGGTTAAAATTCGGTACATAGGTGACATTTTGATAAGGTTAATAGGAAGACTACAGTTTTCTCCGGGAAGTGTACCAGGGACTGACATAATCGAAAATACTTTAGTTTATTATCGATTTGCTGAAAATTCGGTACATAGGTGGTATTTTGCTTATTTTAATAGAAAGACTACAGTTTTCTCCGGGAAGTGGACTAGGGACTGACATAATCGAAAAAACTTTATTTAATTATCGATTTGCTTAAAACTCGGTACATAGGTGACAATTTTCTTGGGTTAATAGGAAGACTACAGGTTTCTCCGGGAAGTGGACCAGGGACTGACATAATCGAAAAAACTTTATTTAATTATCGATTTGCTTAAAATTCGGTACATACGTATAGGTGGCATTTTGCTTAGGTTAATAGAAGACTACAGTTTTCTCCGGGAAGTGGACCAGGAACTGACATAATCGAAAAAACTTTATCTAATTATCGATTTGCTTAAAATTCGGTACATAGGAGGCATTTTGATAAGGTTAATATGAAGACTACAGTTTTTTCAGGGATGTGGACCAGGGACTGACATAATCGAAAATACTTTTTTTAATTATCGATTTGCTGAAAATTCGGTACATAGGTGACAAAATTCTTAGGTTAATAGGAAGACTACAGCTTTCTCCGGGAAGTGGACCAGGGACTGATATAATCGAAAAAACTTTATTTAATTATCGATTTGCTTAAAATTCGGTACATACGTATAGGTGGCATTTTTCTTAGGTTAATAGGAAGACTAAAGTTTTCTCCGGGAAGTGGACCAGGGACTGACATAATCGAAAAAACTTTATTTAATAATCGACTTGCTTAAAATCCGGTACATAGGTGACAATTTTCTTAGGTTAATAGGAAGACTACAGCTTTCTCCGGGAAGTGGACCAGGGACTGACATAATCAAAAAAACTTTATCTAATTATTAATTTTCTTACAATTCGGTACATAGATGACAACTTCCTTAGGTTAATAGGAAGACTACAGCTTTCTCCGGGGAGTGGAGGAGGAACTGACATAATCGAAAAAACTTTATCTAATCATCGATTTGCTTAAAATTAGGTACATAGGTGGCATTTTGATAAGGTTAATAGGAAGACTACAGTTTTCTCCGGGAAGTGGACCAGGGACTGACATAATCGAAAATACCTTATTTAATTATCGATTTGCTGAAAATTTGGTACAAAGGTGACAATTTTCTTAGGTTAATAGGAAGACTACAGCTTTCTCCGGGAAGTGGACCAGGGACTGACATAATCAAAAAAACTTTATCTAATTATTGATTTTCTTACAATTCGGTACATAGGTGACAATTTTCTTAGGTTAATAGGAAGACTACAGGTTTCTCCGGGAAGTGGACCAGGGACTGACATAATCGAAAAAACTTTATTTAATTATCGATTTGCTTAAAATTCGGTACATACGTATAGGTGGCATTTTGCTTAGGTTAATAGAAGACTACAGTCTTCTCCGGGAAGTGGACCAGGAACTGATATAATCGAAAAAACTTTATCTAATCATCGATTTGCTTTAAATTAGGTACATAGGTGGCATTTTGATAAGGTTAATAGGAAGACTACAGTTTTCTCCGGGAAGTGAACCAGGGACTGACATAATCGAAAATACTTTATTTAATTATCGATTTGCTTAAAATTTGTTACATAGGTGGCATTTTTCTTAGATTAAGAGGAAGAGTACAATTCTCCCCGTAAAGTGGACCAGGGACTGGCGTATTCGAAACACTTTATATAATGTTCGATTTACTTAAAATTCGGTACACGGGTGGCATTTCCCTTAGATTAACAGGAAGACTGCATTTCTCTTCGATAAGTGGATCAGGAACTGACCTATTGGAAAAAACTGTGTTTAATGATCGATTTACTTAAAATTCGGTAAATAGGTGACATTTTGCGTAGATTAACAGGAAGACTGCATTTCTCTTCGACAAGTGGATCACGAACTGACCTTTTGGAAAAAAATTTAATTAATGATCGATTTTCTTAAAATTCGGCACATAGGTGACAACTTTCTTAGGTTAATAGGAAGACTACAGCTTTCTCCGGGAAGTAGACCAGGGACTGACCTTATCGAAAAAAAAACTTTATTTAATCATCGCCTTGTTCGAATTTCGGTACATAGGTGGCATTTTGCTTATTTTAATAGGAAGACTACAGTTTTCCCCGGGAAGTGGACCAGGGACTGACATAATCGAAAAAACTATATCTAATTATCGATTTGGTTAAAATTCGGTACATAGGTGACATTTTGATAAGGTTAATAGGAAGACTACAGTTTTCTCCGGGAAGTGTACCAGGGACTGACATAATCGAAAATACTTTAGTTTATTATCGATTTGCTGAAAATTCGGTACATAGGTGGTATTTTGCTTATTTTAATAGAAAGACTACAGTTTTCTCCGGGAAGTGGACTAGGGACTGACATAATCGAAAAAACTTTATTTAATTATCGATTTGCTTAAAACTCGGTACATAGGTGACAATTTTCTTGGGTTAATAGGAAGACTACAGGTTTCTCCGGGAAGTGGACCAGGGACTGACATAATCGAAAAAACTTTATTTAATTATCGATTTGCTTAAAATTCGGTACATACGTATAGGTGGCATTTTGCTTAGGTTAATAGAAGACTACAGTTTTCTCCGGGAAGTGGACCAGGAACTGACATAATCGAAAAAACTTTATCTAATTATCGATTTGCTTAAAATTCGGTACATAGGAGGCATTTTGATAAGGTTAATATGAAGACTACAGTTTTTTCAGGGATGTGGACCAGGGACTGACATAATCGAAAATACTTTTTTTAATTATCGATTTGCTGAAAATTCGGTACATAGGTGACAAAATTCTTAGGTTAATAGGAAGACTACAGCTTTCTCCGGGAAGTGGACCAGGGACTGATATAATCGAAAAAACTTTATTTAATTATCGATTTGCTTAAAATTCGGTACATACGTATAGGTGGCATTTTTCTTAGGTTAATAGGAAGACTAAAGTTTTCTCCGGGAAGTGGACCAGGGACTGACATAATCGAAAAAACTTTATTTAATAATCGACTTGCTTAAAATCCGGTACATAGGTGACAATTTTCTTAGGTTAATAGGAAGACTACAGCTTTCTCCGGGAAGTGGACCAGGGACTGACATAATCAAAAAAACTTTATCTAATTATTGATTTTCTTACAATTCGGTACATAGATGACAACTTCCTTAGGTTAATAGGAAGACTACAGCTTTCTCCGGGGAGTGGAGGAGGAACTGACATAATCGAAAAAACTTTATCTAATCATCGATTTGCTTAAAATTAGGTACATAGGTGGCATTTTGATAAGGTTAATAGGAAGACTACAGTTTTCTCCGGGAAGTGGACCAGGGACTGACATAATCGAAAATACCTTATTTAATTATCGATTTGCTGAAAATTTGGTACAAAGGTGACAATTTTCTTAGGTTAATAGGAAGACTACAGCTTTCTCCGGGAAGTGGACCAGGGACTGACATAATCGAAAAAACTTTATTTAATTATCGATTTGCTTAAAATTCGGTACATACGTATAGGTGGCATTTTGCTTAGGTTAATAGGAAGACTACAGTTTTCTCCGGGAAGTGGACCAGGGACTGACATAATCGAAAATACCTTATTTAATTATCGATTTGCTGAAAATTTGGTACAAAGGTGACAATTTTCTTAGGTTAATAGGAAGACTACAGCTTTCTCCGGGAAGTGGACCAGGGACTGACATAATCGAAAAAACTTTATTTAATTATCACCTTGCTTAAAATTCGGTACATAAGTGGCATTTTGATAAGGTTAATAGGAAGACCACAGTTTTCTCCGGGAAGTGGACCAGGGACTGACATAATCGAAAATACTTTATCTAGTCATCGATTTGCTTAAAATTAGGTACATAGGTGGCATTTTGATAAGGTTAATAGGAAGACTACAGTTTTCTCCGGGAAGTGGACCAGGGACTGACATAATCGAAAAAACTTTATTTAATTATCGATTTGCTTAAAATTCGGTACATAGGTGACAATTTTCTTAGGTTAATAGGAAGACTACAGGTTTCTCCGGGAAGTGGACCAGGGACTGACATAATCGAAAAAACTTTATTTAATTATCGATTTGCTTAAAATTCGGTACATACGTATAGGTGGCATTTTGCTTAGGTTAATAGAAGACTACAGTTTTCTCCGGGAAGTGGACCAGGAACTGATATAATCGAAAAAACTTTATCTAATCATCGATTTGCTTTAAATTAGGTACATAGGTGGCATTTTGATAAGGTTAATAGGAAGACTACAGTTTTCTCCGGGAAGTGAACCAGGGACTGACATAATCGAAAATACTTTATTTAATTATCGATTTGCTTAAAATTTGTTACATAGGTGGCATTTTTCTTAGATTAAGAGGAAGAGTACAATTCTCCCCGTAAAGTGGACCAGGGACTGGCGTATTCGAAACACTTTATATAATGTTCGATTTACTTAAAATTCGGTACACGGGTGGCATTTCCCTTAGATTAACAGGAAGACTGCATTTCTCTTCGATAAGTGGATCAGGAACTGACCTATTGGAAAAAACTGTGTTTAATGATCGATTTACTTAAAATTCGGTAAATAGGTGACATTTTGCGTAGATTAACAGGAAGACTGCATTTCTCTTCGACAAGTGGATCACGAACTGACCTTTTGGAAAAAAATTTAATTAATGATCGATTTTCTTAAAATTCGGCACATAGGTGACAACTTTCTTAGGTTAATAGGAAGACTACAGCTTTCTCCGGGAAGTAGACCAGGGACTGACCTTATCGAAAAAAAAACTTTATTTAATCATCGCCTTGTTCGAATTTCGGTACATAGGTGGCATTTTGCTTATTTTAATAGGAAGACTACAGTTTTCCCCGGGAAGTGGACCAGGGACTGACATAATCGAAAAAACTATATCTAATTATCGATTTGGTTAAAATTCGGTACATAGGTGACATTTTGATAAGGTTAATAGGAAGACTACAGTTTTCTCCGGGAAGTGTACCAGGGACTGACATAATCGAAAATACTTTAGTTTATTATCGATTTGCTGAAAATTCGGTACATAGGTGGTATTTTGCTTATTTTAATAGAAAGACTACAGTTTTCTCCGGGAAGTGGACTAGGGACTGACATAATCGAAAAAACTTTATTTAATTATCGATTTGCTTAAAACTCGGTACATAGGTGACAATTTTCTTGGGTTAGGAAGACTACAGGTTTCTCCGGGAAGTGGACCAGGGACTGACATAATCGAAAAAACTTTATTTAATTATCGATTTGCTTAAAATTCGGTACATACGTATAGGTGGCATTTTGCTTAGGTTAATAGAAGACTACAGTTTTCTCCGGGAAGTGGACCAGGAACTGACATAATCGAAAAAACTTTATCTAATTATCGATTTGCTTAAAATTCGGTACATAGGAGGCATTTTGATAAGGTTAATATGAAGACTACAGTTTTTTCAGGGATGTGGACCAGGGACTGACATAATCGAAAATACTTTTTTTAATTATCGATTTGCTGAAAATTCGGTACATAGGTGACAAAATTCTTAGGTTAATAGGAAGACTACAGCTTTCTCCGGGAAGTGGACCAGGGACTGATATAATCGAAAAAACTTTATTTAATTATCGATTTGCTTAAAATTCGGTACATACGTATAGGTGGCATTTTTCTTAGGTTAATAGGAAGACTAAAGTTTTCTCCGGGAAGTGGACCAGGGACTGACATAATCGAAAAAACTTTATTTAATAATCGACTTGCTTAAAATCCGGTACATAGGTGACAATTTTCTTAGGTTAATAGGAAGACTACAGCTTTCTCCGGGAAGTGGACCAGGGACTGACATAATCAAAAAAACTTTATCTAATTATTGATTTTCTTACAATTCGGTACATAGATGACAACTTCCTTAGGTTAATAGGAAGACTACAGCTTTCTCCGGGGAGTGGAGGAGGAACTGACATAATCGAAAAAACTTTATCTAATCATCGATTTGCTTAAAATTAGGTACATAGGTGGCATTTTGATAAGGTTAATAGGAAGACTACAGTTTTCTCCGGGAAGTGGACCAGGGACTGACATAATCGAAAATACCTTATTTAATTATCGATTTGCTGAAAATTTGGTACAAAGGTGACAATTTTCTTAGGTTAATAGGAAGACTACAGCTTTCTCCGGGAAGTGGACCAGGGACTGACATAATCAAAAAAACTTTATCTAATTATTGATTTTCTTACAATTCGGTACATAGATGACAACTTCCTTAGGTTAATAGGAAGACTACAGCTTTCTCCGGGGAGTGGAGGAGGAACTGACATAATCGAAAAAACTTTATCTAATCATCGACTTGCTTAAAATTAGGTACATAGGTGGCATTTTGATAAGGTTAATAGGAAGACTACAGTTTTCTCCGGGAAGTGGACCAGGGACTGACATAATCGAAAAAAATTTATTTAATTATCGATTTGCTTACAATTCGGTACAAAGGTGCCAACTTTCTTAGATTAATAGGAAGACTACAGCTTTCTCCGGGAAGTGGACCAGGGACTGACCTTATCGAAAATACTTTATTTAATTATCGATTTGCTGGCAATTCGGTAAATAGGTGGCATTTTGCTTATGTTAATAGGAAGACTACAGTTTTCTCCGGGAAGTGGGTGAGGGACTGACCTTATCGAAAAAACTTTATTTAATTATCGCCTTGCTTGAAATTCGGTACATAGGTGGCATTTTGATAAGGTCAATAGAAAGACTACAGTTTTCTCCGGGAAGTGTACCAGGGACTGACATAATCGAAAATACTTTAGTTTATTATCGATTTGCTGAAAATTCGGTACATAGGTGGTATTTTGCTTATTTAATAGAAAGACTACAGTTTTCTCCGGGAAGTGGACTAGGGACTGACATAATCGAAAAAACTTTATTTAATTATCGATTTGCTTAAAATTCGGTACATAGGTGACAATTTTCTTAGGTTAATAGGAAGACTACAGGTTTCTCCGGGAAGTGGACCAGGGACTGACATAATCGAAAAAACTTTATTTAATTATCGATTTGCTTAAAATTCGGTACATACGTATAGGTGGCATTTTGCTTAGGTTAATAGAAGACTACAGTTTTCTCCGGGAAGTGGACCAGGAACTGATATAATCGAAAAAACTTTATCTAATCATCGATTTGCTTTAAATTAGGTACATAGGTGGCATTTTGATAAGGTTAATAGGAAGACTACAGTTTTCTCCGGGAAGTGAACCAGGGACTGACATAATCGAAAATACTTTAATTAATTATCGATTTGCTTAAAATTTGTTACATAAGTGGCATTTTTCTTAGATTAAGAGGAAGAGTACAATTCTCCCCGTAAAGTGGACCAGGGACTGGCGTATTCGAAACACTTTATATAATGTTCGATTTACTTAAAATTCGGTACACGGGTGGCATTTCCCTTAGATTAACAGGAAGACTGCATTTCTCTTCGATAAGTGGATCAGGAACTGACCTATTGGAAAAAACTGTGTTTAATGATCGATTTACTTAAAATTCGGTAAATAGGTGACATTTTGCGTAGATTAACAGGAAGACTGCATTTCTCTTCGACAAGTGGATCACGAACTGACCTTTTGGAAAAAAATTTAATTAAAGATCGATTTTCTTAAAATTCGACACATAGGTGACAACTTTCTTAGGTTAATAGGAAGACTACAGCTTTCTCCGGGAAGTGGACCAGGGACTGACCTTATCGAAAAAAAAACTTTATTTAATCATCGATTTGCTTAAAATTCGGTACATAGGTGACATTTTGAGAAGGTTAATAGGAAGACTACAGTTTTCTCCGGGAAGTGTACCAGGGACTGACATAATAGAAAATACTTTAGTTTATTATCGATTTGCTGAAAATTCGGTACATAGGTGGTATTTTGCTTATTTTAATAGAAAGACTACAGTTTTCTCCGGGAAGTGGACTAGGGACTGACATAATCGAAAATACCTTATTTAATTATCGATTTGCTGAAAATTTGGTACAAAGGTGACAATTTTCTTAGGTTAATAGGAAGACTACAGCTTTCTCCGGGAAGTGGACCAGGGACTGACATAATCGAAAAAACTTTATTTAATTATCACCTTGCTTAAAATTCGGTACATAAGTGGCATTTTGATAAGGTTAATAGGAAGACCACAGTTTTCTCCGGGAAGTGGACCAGGGACTGACATAATCGAAAATACTTTATCTAGTCATCGATTTGCTTAAAATTAGGTACATAGGTGGCATTTTGATAAGGTTAATAGGAAGACTACAGTTTTCTCCGGGAAGTGGACCAGGGACTGACATAATCGAAAAAACTTTATTTAATTATCGATTTGCTTAAAATTCGGTACATAGGTGACAATTTTCTTAGGTTAATAGGAAGACTACAGGTTTCTCCGGGAAGTGGACCAGGGACTGACATAATCGAAAAAACTTTATTTAATTATCGATTTGCTTAAAATTCGGTACATACGTATAGGTGGCATTTTGCTTAGGTTAATAGAAGACTACAGTTTTCTCCGGGAAGTGGACCAGGAACTGATATAATCGAAAAAACTTTATCTAATCATCGATTTGCTTTAAATTAGGTACATAGGTGGCATTTTGATAAGGTTAATAGGAAGACTACAGTTTTCTCCGGGAAGTGAACCAGGGACTGACATAATCGAAAATACTTTATTTAATTATCGATTTGCTTAAAATTTGTTACATAGGTGGCATTTTTCTTAGATTAAGAGGAAGAGTACAATTCTCCCCGTAAAGTGGACCAGGGACTGGCGTATTCGAAACACTTTATATAATGTTCGATTTACTTAAAATTCGGTACACGGGTGGCATTTCCCTTAGATTAACAGGAAGACTGCATTTCTCTTCGATAAGTGGATCAGGAACTGACCTATTGGAAAAAACTGTGTTTAATGATCGATTTACTTAAAATTCGGTAAATAGGTGACATTTTGCGTAGATTAACAGGAAGACTGCATTTCTCTTCGACAAGTGGATCACGAACTGACCTTTTGGAAAAAAATTTAATTAATGATCGATTTTCTTAAAATTCGGCACATAGGTGACAACTTTCTTAGGTTAATAGGAAGACTACAGCTTTCTCCGGGAAGTAGACCAGGGACTGACCTTATCGAAAAAAAAACTTTATTTAATCATCGCCTTGTTCGAATTTCGGTACATAGGTGGCATTTTGCTTATTTTAATAGGAAGACTACAGTTTTCCCCGGGAAGTGGACCAGGGACTGACATAATCGAAAAAACTATATCTAATTATCGATTTGGTTAAAATTCGGTACATAGGTGACATTTTGATAAGGTTAATAGGAAGACTACAGTTTTCTCCGGGAAGTGTACCAGGGACTGACATAATCGAAAATACTTTAGTTTATTATCGATTTGCTGAAAATTCGGTACATAGGTGGTATTTTGCTTATTTTAATAGAAAGACTACAGTTTTCTCCGGGAAGTGGACTAGGGACTGACATAATCGAAAAAACTTTATTTAATTATCGATTTGCTTAAAACTCGGTACATAGGTGACAATTTTCTTGGGTTAGGAAGACTACAGGTTTCTCCGGGAAGTGGACCAGGGACTGACATAATCGAAAAAACTTTATTTAATTATCGATTTGCTTAAAATTCGGTACATACGTATAGGTGGCATTTTGCTTAGGTTAATAGAAGACTACAGTTTTCTCCGGGAAGTGGACCAGGAACTGACATAATCGAAAAAACTTTATCTAATTATCGATTTGCTTAAAATTCGGTACATAGGAGGCATTTTGATAAGGTTAATATGAAGACTACAGTTTTTTCAGGGATGTGGACCAGGGACTGACATAATCGAAAATACTTTTTTTAATTATCGATTTGCTGAAAATTCGGTACATAGGTGACAAAATTCTTAGGTTAATAGGAAGACTACAGCTTTCTCCGGGAAGTGGACCAGGGACTGATATAATCGAAAAAACTTTATTTAATTATCGATTTGCTTAAAATTCGGTACATACGTATAGGTGGCATTTTTCTTAGGTTAATAGGAAGACTAAAGTTTTCTCCGGGAAGTGGACCAGGGACTGACATAATCGAAAAAACTTTATTTAATAATCGACTTGCTTAAAATCCGGTACATAGGTGACAATTTTCTTAGGTTAATAGGAAGACTACAGCTTTCTCCGGGAAGTGGACCAGGGACTGACATAATCAAAAAAACTTTATCTAATTATTGATTTTCTTACAATTCGGTACATAGATGACAACTTCCTTAGGTTAATAGGAAGACTACAGCTTTCTCCGGGGAGTGGAGGAGGAACTGACATAATCGAAAAAACTTTATCTAATCATCGATTTGCTTAAAATTAGGTACATAGGTGGCATTTTGATAAGGTTAATAGGAAGACTACAGTTTTCTCCGGGAAGTGGACCAGGGACTGACATAATCGAAAATACCTTATTTAATTATCGATTTGCTGAAAATTTGGTACAAAGGTGACAATTTTCTTAGGTTAATAGGAAGACTACAGCTTTCTCCGGGAAGTGGACCAGGGACTGACATAATCAAAAAAACTTTATCTAATTATTGATTTTCTTACAATTCGGTACATAGATGACAACTTCCTTAGGTTAATAGGAAGACTACAGCTTTCTCCGGGGAGTGGAGGAGGAACTGACATAATCGAAAAAACTTTATCTAATCATCGACTTGCTTAAAATTAGGTACATAGGTGGCATTTTGATAAGGTTAATAGGAAGACTACAGTTTTCTCCGGGAAGTGGACCAGGGACTGACATAATCGAAAAAAATTTATTTAATTATCGATTTGCTTACAATTCGGTACAAAGGTGCCAACTTTCTTAGATTAATAGGAAGACTACAGCTTTCTCCGGGAAGTGGACCAGGGACTGACCTTATCGAAAATACTTTATTTAATTATCGATTTGCTTGCAATTCGGTAAATAGGTGGCATTTTGCTTATGTTAATAGGAAGACTACAGTTTTCTCCGGGAAGTGGGTGAGGGACTGACCTTATCGAAAAAACTTTATTTAATTATCGCCTTGCTTGAAATTCGGTACATAGGTGGTATTTTGCTTGTTTTAATAGGAAGAGTACAGTTTTCTCCGGGAAGTTTACCAGGGACTGACATAATCGAAAAAACTTTATTTAATTATCGATTTGCTTAAAATTCGGTACATAGGTGACAATTTTCTTAGGTTAATAGGAAGACTACAGGTTTCTCCGGGAAGTGGACCAGGGACTGACATAATCGAAAAAACTTTATTTAATTATCGATTTGCTTAAAATTCGGTACATACGTATAGGTGGCATTTTGCTTAGGTTAATAGAAGACTACAGTTTTCTCCGGGAAGTGGACCAGGAACTGATATAATCGAAAAAACTTTATCTAATCATCGATTTGCTTTAAATTAGGTACATAGGTGGCATTTTGATAAGGTTAATAGGAAGACTACAGTTTTCTCCGGGAAGTGAACCAGGGACTGACATAATCGAAAATACTTTAATTAATTATCGATTTGCTTAAAATTTGTTACATAAGTGGCATTTTTCTTAGATTAAGAGGAAGAGTACAATTCTCCCCGTAAAGTGGACCAGGGACTGGCGTATTCGAAACACTTTATATAATGTTCGATTTACTTAAAATTCGGTACACGGGTGGCATTTCCCTTAGATTAACAGGAAGACTGCATTTCTCTTCGATAAGTGGATCAGGAACTGACCTATTGGAAAAAACTGTGTTTAATGATCGATTTACTTAAAATTCGGTAAATAGGTGACATTTTGCGTAGATTAACAGGAAGACTGCATTTCTCTTCGACAAGTGGATCACGAACTGACCTTTTGGAAAAAAATTTAATTAAAGATCGATTTTCTTAAAATTCGACACATAGGTGACAACTTTCTTAGGTTAATAGGAAGACTACAGCTTTCTCCGGGAAGTGGACCAGGGACTGACCTTATCGAAAAAAAAACTTTATTTAATCATCGATTTGCTTAAAATTCGGTACATAGGTGACATTTTGAGAAGGTTAATAGGAAGACTACAGTTTTCTCCGGGAAGTGTACCAGGGACTGACATAATAGAAAATACTTTAGTTTATTATCGATTTGCTGAAAATTCGGTACATAGGTGGTATTTTGCTTATTTTAATAGAAAGACTACAGTTTTCTCCGGGAAGTGGACTAGGGACTGACATAATCGAAAAAACTTTATTTAATTATCGATTTGCTTAAAACTCGGTACATAGGTGACAATTTTCTTAGGTTAATAGGAAGACTACAGGTTTCTCCGGGAAGTGGACCAGGGACTGACATAATCGAAAAAACTTTATTTAATTATCGATTTGCTTAAAATTCGGTACATACGTATAGGTGGCATTTTGCTTAGGTTAATAGAAGACTACAGTTTTCTCCGGGAAGTGGACCAGGAACTGACATAATCGAAAAAACTTTATCTAATTATCGATTTGCTTAAAATTCGGTACATAGGAGGCATTTTGATAAGGTTAATATGAAGACTATAGTTTTTTCAGGGATGTGGACCAGGGACTGACATAATCGAAAATACTTTTTTTAATTATCGATTTGCTGAAAATTCGGTATATAGGTGACAAAATTCTTAGGTTAATAGGAAGACTACAGCTTTCTCCGGGAAGTGGACCAGGGACTGATATAATCGAAAAAACTTTATTTAATTATCGATTTGCTTAAAATTCGGTACATACGTATAGGTGGCATTTTTCTTAGGTTAATAGGAAGACTAAAGTTTTCTCCGGGAAGTGGACCAGGGACTGACATAATCGAAAAAACTTTATTTAATAATCGACTTGCTTAAAATCCGGTACATAGGTGACAAAATTCTTAGGTTAATAGGAAGACTACAGCTTTCTCCGGGAAGTGGACCAGGGACTGACATAATCAAAAAAACTTTATCTAGTTATTGATTTTCTTACAATTCGGTACATAGATGACAACTTCCTTAGGTTAATAGGAAGACTACAGCTTTCTCCGGGGAGTGGAGGAGGAACTGACATAATCGAAAAAACTTTATCTAATCATCGATTTGCTTAAAATTAGGTACATAGGTGGCATTTTGATAAGGTTAATAGGAAGACTACAGTTTTCTCCGGGAAGTGGACTAGGGACTGACATAATCGAAAATACTTTATTTAATTATCGATTTGCTGAAAATTTGGTACAAAGGTGACAATTTTCTTAGGTTAATAGGAAGACTACAGCTTTCTCCGGGAAGTGGACCAGGGACTGACATAATCGAAAAAAATTTATTTAATTATCGATTTGCTTACAATTCGGTACAAAGGTGCCAACTTTCTTAGATTAATAGGAAGACTACAGTTTTCTCCGGGAAGTGGACCAGGGACTGACCTTATCGAAAATACTTTATTTAATTATCGATTTGCTTACAATTCGGTAAATAGGTGGCATTTTGCTTATGTTAATAGGAAGACTACAGTTTTCTCCGGGAAGTGGGCGAGGGACTGACCTTATCGAAAAAACTTTATTTAATTATCGCCTTGCTTGAAATTCGGTACAAAGGTGGTATTTTGCTTGTTTTAATAGGAAAAGTACAGTTTTCTCCGGGAAGTGGACCAGGGACTGACATAATCGAAAAAACTTTATTTAGTTATCGATTTACTTTAAATTTGGCACATAGGTGACAACTCTCTTAGGATAATAGGAAGACTACAGCTTTCTCCGGGAAGTGGACCAGGGACTGACCTTATCGAAAAAAAAACTTTATTTAATCATCGCCTTGTTTGAATTTCGGTACATAGGTGGCATTTTGCTTATTTTAATAGGAAGACTACAGTTTTCCCCGGGAAGTGGACCAGGGACTGACATAATCGAAAAAACTTTTTCTAATTATCGATTTGCTTAAAATTCGGTACATAGGTGGCATTTTGATAAGGTTAATAGGAAGACTACAGTTTTCTCCGGGAAGTGTACCAGGGACTGACATAATCGAAAATACTTTAGTTTATTATCGATTTGCTGAAAATTCGGTACATAGGTGACAAAATTCTTAGGTTAATAGGAAGACTACAGCTTTCTCCGGGAAGTGGACCAGGGACTGATATAATCGAAAAAACTTTATTTAATTATCGATTTGCTTAAAATTAGGTACATAGGTGGCATTTTGATAAGGTTAATAGGAAGACTACAGTTTTCTCCGGGAAGTGGACTAGGGACTGACATAATCGAAAATACTTTATTTAATTATCGATTTGCTTACAATTCGGTACAAAGGTGCCAACTTTCTTAGATTAATAGGAAGACTACAGCTTTCTCCGGGAAGTGGACCAGTGACTGACCTTATCGAAAATACTTTATTTAATTATCGATTTGCTTACAATTCGGTACAAAGGTGCCAACTTTCTTAGATTAATAGGAAGACTACAGCTTTCTCCGGGAAGTGGACCAGGGACTGACCTTATCGAAAATACTTTATTTAATTATCGATTTGCTTACAATTCGGTAAATAGGTGGCATTTTGCTTAGGTTAATAGGAAGACTACAGTTTTCTCCGGGAAGTGGGCGAGGGACTGACCTTATCGAAAAAACTTTATTTAATTATCGCCTTGCTTGAAATTCGGTACAAAGGTGGTATTTTGCTTGTTTTAATAGGAAAAGTACAGTTTTCTCCGGGAAGTGGACCAGGGACTGACATAATCGAAAAAACTTTATTTAGTTATCGATTTACTTAAAATTTGGCACATAGGTGACAACTCTCTTAGGATAATAGGAAGACTACAGCTTTCTCCGGGAAGTGGACCAGGGACTGACCTTATCGAAAAAAAAACTTTATTTAATCATCGCCTTGTTTGAATTTCGGTACATAGGTGGCATTTTGCTTATTTTAATAGGAAGACTACAGTTTTCCCCGGGAAGTGGACCAGGGACTGACATAATCTAAAAAACTTTTTCTAATTATCGATTTGCTTAAAATTCGGTACATAGGTGGCATTTTGATAAGGTTAATAGGAAGACTACAGTTTTCTCCGGGAAGTGTACCAGAGACTGACATAATCGAAAATACTTTAGTTTATTATCGATTTGCTGAAAATTCGGTACATAGGTGACAAAATTCTTAGGTTAATAGGAAGACTACAGCTGTCTCCGGGAAGTGGACCAGGGACTGATATAATCGAAAAAACTTTATTTAATTATCGATTTGCTTAAAATTCGGTACATACGTATAGGTGGCATTTTTCTTAGGTTAATAGGAAGACTAAAGTTTTCTCCGGGAAGTGGACCAGGGACTGACATAATCGAAAAAACTTTATTTAATAATCGACTTGCTTAAAATCCGGTACATAGGTGACAATTTTCTTAGGTTAATAGGAAGACTACAGCTTTCTCCGGGAAGTGGACCAGGGACTGACATAATCAAAAAAACTTTATCTAAATATTGATTTTCTTACAATTCGGTACATAGATGACAACTTACTTAGGTTAATAGGAAGACTACAGCTTTCTCCGGGGAGTGGAGGAGGAACTGACATAATCGAAAAAACTTTATCTAATCATCGATTTGCTTAAAATTAGGTACATAGGTGGCATTTTGATAAGGTTAATAGGAAGACTACAGTTTTCTCCGGGAAGTGGACTAGGGACTGACATAATCGAAAATACTTTATTTAATTATCGATTTGCTGAAAATTTGGTACAAAGGTGACAATTTTCTTAGGTTAATAGGAAGACTACAGCTTTCTCCGGGAAGTGGACCAGGGACTGACATAATCGAAAAAAATTTATTTAATTATCGATTTGCTTACAATTCGGTACAAAGGTGCCATCTTTCTTAGATTAATAGGAAGACTACAGCTTTCTCCGGGAAGTGGACCAGGGACTAACCTTATCGAAAATACTTTATTTAATTATCGATTTGCTTACAATTCGGTAAATAGGTGGCATTTTGCTTATGTTAATAGGAAGACTACAGTTTTCTCCGGGAAGTGGGCGAGGGACTGACCTTATCGAAAAAACTTTATTTAATTATCGCCTTGCTTGAAATTCGGTACAAAGGTGGTATTTTGCTTGTTTTAATAGGAAAAGTACAGTTTTCTCCGGGAAGTGGACCAGGGACTGACATAATCGAAAAAACTTTATTTAGTTATCGATTTACTTAAAATTTGGCACATAGGTGACAACTCTCTTAGGATAATAGGAAGACTACAGCTTTCTCCGGGAAGTGGACCAGGGACTGACCTTATCGAAAAAAAAACTTTATTTAATCATCGCCTTGTTTGAATTTCGGTACATAGGTGGCATTTTGCTTATTTTAATAGGAAGACTACAGTTTTCCCCGGGAAGTGGACCAGGGACTGACGTAATCGAAAAAACTTTTTCTAATTATCGATTTGCTTAAAATTCGGTACATAGGTGGCATTTTGATAAGGTTAATAGGAAGACTACAGTTTTCTCCGGGAAGTGCACCAGGGACTGACATAATCGAAAATACTTTAGTTTATTATCGATTTGCTGAAAATTCGGTACATAGGTGGTATTTTGCTTATTTTAATAGAAAGACTACAGTTTTCTCCGGGAAGTGGACTAGGGACTGACATAATCGAAAAAACTTTATTTAATTATCGATTTGCTTAAAATTCGGTACATATGTGACAATTTTCTTAGGTTAATAGGAAGACTACAGGTTTCTCCGGGAAGTGGACCAGGGACTGACATAATCGGAAAAACTTTATTTAATTATCGATTTGCTTAAAATGCGGTGCATACGTATAGGTGGCATTTTGGTTAGGTTAATAGGAAGACTACAGTTTTCTCTGGGAAGTGGACCAGGGACTGACATATTCGAAAAAACTTTATTTAATTATCGATTTGCTTAAAATCCGGTACATAGGTGACAATTTTCTCAGGTTAATAGGAAAACTACAGCTTTCTCCGGGAAGTGGACCAGGGACTGACATTATCGAAAAAACTTTATTTAATTATTGATTTGCTTACAATTCGGTACATAGGTGACAACTTTCTTAGGTTAATAGGAAGACTGCAGCTTTCTCCGGGAAGTGGAGGAGGAACTGACATAATCGAAAAAACTTTATCTAATTATCGATTTGTGGAAGACTACAGTTTTCTCCGGGAAGTGGGCGAGGGACTGACCTTATCGAAAAAACCTTATTTAATTATCGCCTTGCTTGAATTTCGGTACATAGGTGGTATTTTGCCTATTTTAATAGGAAGACTACAGTTTTCTCTGGGAAGTGGACCAGGGGACGGACATATTCGAAAAAACTTTATTTAATTATCGATTTGCTTAAAATCCGGTACATAGGTGACAATTTTCTCAGGTTAATAGGAAAACTACAGCTTTCTCCGGGAAGTGGACCAGGGACTGACATTATCGAAAAAACTTTATTTAATTATTGATTTGCTTACAATTCGGTACATAGGTGACAACTTTCTTAGGTTAATAGGAAGACTGCAGCTTTCTCCGGGAAGTGGAGGAGGAACTGACATAATCGAAAAAACTTTATCTAATTATCGATTTGCGGAAGACTACAGTTTTCTCCGGGAAGTGGACCAGGAACTGACATAATCGAAAAAACTTTATCTAATTATCGATTTGCTTAAAATTCGGTACATAGGTGGCATTTTGATAAGGTTAATACGAAGACTACAGTTTTTTCCGGGATGTGGACCAGGGACTGACATAATCGAAAAAACTTTATTTAATAATCGACTTGTTTAAAATCCGGTACATATTTGACAATTTTCTAAGGTTAATAGGAAGACTACAGCTTTCTCCGGGAAGTGGACCAGGGACTGACATAATCGAAAAAACTTTATTTAATTATTGATTTGCTTACAATTCGGTACATAGGTGAAAACTTTCTTAGGTTAATAGGAAGACTACAGCTTTCTCCGGGAGTGGAGGAGGAACTGACATAATCGAAAAAACTTTATCTAATCATCGATTTGCTTAAAATTAGGTACATAGGTGGCATTTTGATAAGGTTAATAGGAAGACTACAGTTTTCTCCGGGAAGTGGACCAGGGACTGACATAATCAAAAATACTTTATTTAATTATCGATTTGCTGAAAATTCGGTACAAAGGTGACAATTTTCTTAGGTTAATAGGAAGACTACAGGTTTCTCCGGGAAGTGGACCAGGGACTGACATAATCGAAAAAAATTTATTTAATTATCGATTTGCTTACAATTCGGTACAAAGGTGCCAACTTTCTTAGATTAATAGGAAGACTACAGCTTTCTCCGGGAAGTGGACCAGGGACTGACCTTATCGAAAATACTTTATTTAATTATCGATTTGCTTACAATTCGGTAAATAGGTGGCATTTTGCTTATGTTAATAGGAAGACTACAGTTTTCTCCGGGAAGTTGGCGAGGGACTGACCTTATCGAAAAAACTTTATTTAATTATCGCCTTGCTTGAAATTCGGTACATAGGTGGTATTTTGCTTGTTTTAATAGGAAGAGTACAGTTTTCTCCGGGAAGTGGACCAGGGACTGACATAATCGAAAAAACTTTATCTAATTTTCGATTTGCTTAAAATTCGGTACATAGGTGACAATTTTCTTAGGTTAATAGGAAGACTACAGATTTCTCCGGGAAGTGAACCAGGGACTGACATAATCGAAAATACTTTATTTAATTATCGATTTGCTTAAAATTTGTTACATAGGTGGCATTTTTCTTAGATTAACAGGAAGAGTACAATTCTCCCCGTAAAGTGGACCAGGGACTGGCGTATTCGAAACACTTTATATAATGATCGATTTACTTAAAATTCGGTACACGGGTGGCATTTCCCTTAGATTAACAGGAAGACTGCATTTCTCTTCGATAAGTGGATCAGGAACTGACCTATTGGAAAAAACTGTGTTTAATGCTCGATTTACTTAAAATTCGGTAAATAGGTGACATTTTGCGTAGATTAACAGGAAGACTGCATTTCTCTTCGACAAGTGGATCACGAACTGACCTTTTGGAAAAAATTTAATTAATGATCGATTTACTTAAAATTCGGCACATAGGTGACAACATTCTTAGGATAATAGGAAGATTACAGCTTTCTCCGGGAAGTGGACCAGGGACTGACCTTATCGAAAAAAAACTTTATTTAATCATCGCCTTGTTTGAATTTCGGTACATAGGTGGCATTTTGCTTATTTTAATAGGAAGACTACAGTTTTCCCCGGGAAGTGGACCAGGGACTGACATAATCGAAAAAACTTTTTCTAATTATCGATTTGCTTAAAATTCGGTACATAGGTGGCATTTTGATAAGGTTAATAGGAAGACTACAGTTTTCTCCGGGAAGTGTACCAGGGACTGACATAATCGAAAATACTTTAGTTTATTATCGATTTGCTGAAAATTCGGTACATAGGTGGTATTTTGCTTATTTTAATAGAAAGACTACAGTTTTCTCCGGGAAGTGGACTAGGGACTGACATAATCGAAAAAACTTTATTTAATTATCGATTTGCTTAAAATTCGGTACATATGTGACAACATTCTTAGGATAATAGGAAGATTACAGCTTTCTCCGGGAAGTGGACCAGGGACTGACCTTATCGAAAAAAAACTTTATTTAATCATCGCCTTGTTTGAATTTCGGTACATAGGTGGCATTTTGCTTATTTTAATAGGAAGACTACAGTTTTCCCCGGGAAGTGGACCAGGGACTGACATAATCGAAAAAACTTTTTCTAATTATCGATTTGCTTAAAATTCGGTACATAGGTGGCATTTTGATAAGGTTAATAGGAAGACTACAGTTTTCTCCGGGAAGTGTACCAGGGACTGACATAATCGAAAATACTTTAGTTTATTATCGATTTGCTGAAAATTCGGTACATAGGTGGTATTTTGCTTATTTTAATAGAAAGACTACAGTTTTCCCCGGGAAGTGGACCAGGGACTGACATAATCGAAAAAACTTTTTCTAATTATCGATTTGCTTACTATATGGTAAATAAGTGGCATTTTGCTTAGGTTAATAGGAAGACTACAGTTTTCTCCGGGAAGTGGGCGAAGGACTGACCTTATCGAAAAAACTTTATTTAATTATCGCCTTGCTTGAATTTCGGTACATAGGTGGTATTTTGCTTATTTTAATAGGAAGACTGCAGTTTTCTCCAAGAAGTGGACCAGGGACTGACATAATCGAAAAAACTTTATCTAATTATCGATTTGCTTAAAATTCGGTACATAGGTGGCATTTTGATAAGGTTAATACGAAGACTACAGTTTTCTCCGGGATGTGGACCAGGGACTGACATAATCGAAAATACTTTTATTTAATTATCGATTTGCTTAAAATTCGGTACATACGTATAGGTGGCATTTTGCTTAGGTTAATAGGAAGACTACAGTTTTCTCTGGGAAGTGGACCAGGGACTTACATATTCGAAAAAACTTTATTTAATTATCGATTTGCTTAAAATCCGGTACATAGGTGACAATTTTCTCAGGTTAATAGGAAAACTACAGCTTTCTCCGGGAAGTGGACCAGGGACTGACATCGAAAAACTTTATTTAATTATTGATTTGCTTAAAATCCGGTACATAGGTGACAATTTTCTTAGGTTAATAGGAAGACTACAGCTTTCTCCGGGAAGTGGAGGAGGAACTGACATAATCGAAAAAACTTTATCTAATTATCGATTTGCGGAAGACTACAGCTTTCTCCGGGAAGTGGGCGAGGGACTGACCTTATCGAAAAAACCTTATTTAATTATCGCCTTGCTTGAATTTCGGTACATAGGTGGTATTTTGCCTATTTTAATAGGAAGACTACAGTTTTCTCTGGGAAGTGGACCAGGGACTGACATATTCGAAAAAACTTTATTTAATTATCGATTTGCTTAAAATCCGGTACATAGGTGACAATTTTCTTAGGTTAATAGGAAGACTACAGCTTTCTCCGGGAAGTGGAGGAGGAACTGACATAATCGAAAAAACTTTATCTAATTATCGATTTGCGGAAGACTACAGTTTTCTCCGGGAAGTGGGCGAGGGACTGACCTTATCGAAAAAACCTTATTTAATTATCGCCTTGCTTGAATTTCGGTACATAGGTAGTATTTTGCCTATTTTAATAGGAAGACTACAGTTTTCTCTGGGAAGTGGACCAGGGACTGACATATTCGAAAAAACTTTATTTAATTATCGATTTGCTTAAAATCCGGTACATAGGTGACAATTTTCTCAGGTTAATAGGAAAACTACAGCTTTCTCCGGGAAGTGGACCAGGGACTGACATTATCGAAAAAACTTTATCTAATTATCGATTTGCTGAAAATTCGGTACATAGGTGACAATTTTCTTAGGTTAATGGGAAGACTACAGCTTTCTCCGGGAAGTGGACCAGGGACTGATATAATCGAAAAAACTTTATTTAATTATCGATTTGCTTAAAGTTTGTTACATAAGTGGCATTTTTCTTAGATTAACAGGAAGAGTACAGCTTTCTCCGGGAAGTGGACCAGGGACTGACATAATCGAAAAAACTTTATTTAAGTATCGATTTGCTTACTGTATGGTAAATAGGTGGCATTTTGCTTAGGTTAATAGGAAGACTACAGTTTTCTCCGGGAAGTGGGCGAGGGACTGACCTTATCGAAAAAACTTTATTTAATTATCGCCTTGCTTGAATTTCGGTACATAGGTGGTATTTTGCTTATTTTAATAGGAAGACTGCAGTTTTCTCCAACAAGTGGACCAGGGACTGACATAATCAAAAAAACTTTATCTAATTATCGATTTGCTTAAAATTCGGTACATAGGTGGCATTTTGATAAGGTTAATACGAAGACTACAGTTTTTTTCTGGGATGTGGACCAGGGACTGACATAATCGAAAATACTTTTTTAATTATCGATTTGCTGAAAATTCGGTACATAGGTGACAAAATTCTTAGGTCAATAGGAAGACTACAACTTTCTCCGGGAAGTGGACCAGGGACTGATATAATCGAAAAAACTTTATTTAATTATCGATTTGCTTAAAATTCGGTACATACGTATAGGTGGCATTTTGCTTAGGTTAATAGGAAGACTAAAGTTTTCTCCGGGAAGTGGACCAGGGACTGACATAATCGAAAAAACTTTATTTAATAATCGACTTGTTTAAAATCCGGTACATATGTGACAATTTTCTAAGGTTAATAGGAAGACTACAGCTTTCTCCGGGAAGTGGACCAGGGACTGACATAATCGAAAAAACTTTATTTAATTATTGATTTGCTTACAATTCGGTACATAGGTGAAAACTTTCTTAGGTTAATAGGAAGACTACAGCTTTCTCCGGAGAGTGGAGGAGGAACTGACATAATCGAAAAAACTTTATCTAATCATCGATTTGCTTAAAATTAGGTACAAAGGTGGCATTTTGATAAGGTTAATAGGAAGACTACAGTTTTCTCCGGGAAGTGGACCAGGGACTGACATAATCGAAAATACTTTATTTAATTATCGATTTGCTGAAAATTCGGTACAAAGGTGACAATTTTCTTAGGTTAATAGGAAGACTACAGCTTTCTCCGGGAAGTGGACCAGGGACTGACATAATCGAAAAAAATTTATTTAATTATCGATTTGCTTACAATTCGGTACAAAGGTGCCAACTTTCTTAGATTAATAGGAAGACTACAGCTTTCTCCGGGAAGTGGACCAGGGACTGACCTTATCGAAAAAAAACTTTATTTAATCATCGCCTTGTTTGAATTTCGGTACATAGGTGGCATTTTGCTTATTTTAATAGGAAGACTACAGTTTTCCCCGGGAAGTGGACCAGGGACTGACATAATCGAAAAAACTTTTTCTAATTATCGATTTGCTTAAAATTCGGTACATAGGTGGCATTTTGATAAGGTTAATAGGAAGACTACAGTTTTCTCCGGGAAGTGTACCAGGGACTGACATAATCGAAAATACTTTAGTTTATTATCGATTTGCTGAAAATTCGGTACATAGGTGGTATTTTGCTTATTTTAATAGAAAGACTACAGTTTTCTCCGGGAAGTGGACTAGGGACTGACATAATCGAAAAAACTTTATTTAATTATCGATTTGCTTAAAATTCGGTACATATGTGACAACATTCTTAGGATAATAGGAAGATTACAGCTTTCTCCGGGAAGTGGACCAGGGACTGACCTTATCGAAAAAAAACTTTATTTAATCATCGCCTTGTTTGAATTTCGGTACATAGGTGGCATTTTGCTTATTTTAATAGGAAGACTACAGTTTTCCCCGGGAAGTGGACCAGGGACTGACATAATCGAAAAAACTTTTTCTAATTATCGATTTGCTTAAAATTCGGTACATAGGTGGCATTTTGATAAGGTTAATAGGAAGACTACAGTTTTCTCCGGGAAGTGTACCAGGGACTGACATAATCGAAAATACTTTAGTTTATTATCGATTTGCTGAAAATTCGGTACATAGGTGGTATTTTGCTTATTTTAATAGAAAGACTACAGTTTTCCCCGGAAGTGGACCAGGGACTGACATAATCGAAAAAACTTTTTCTAATTATCGATTTGCTTACT
>JAWMAG010000247.1:0-49116 GCA_037013455.1 Ceratitis rosa | reverse complement strand
TGGATAGTTTTACTAAAAACTGATAAAACTCAGTGCATTGCATATGGATAGTTTTATTAAAAACTGATATAACTCAGTGCATTGCATATGGATAGTTTTATTAAAAACTGATATAACTCAGTGCATTGCATATGGATAGTTTTATTAAAAACTGATATAACTCAGTGCATTGCATATGGATAGTTTTATTAAAAACTGATATAACTCAGTGCATTGCATATGGATAGTTTTATTAAAAACTGATATAACTCAGTGCATTGCATATGGATAGTTTTATTAAAAACTGATATAACTCAGTGCATTGCATATGGATAGTTTTATTAAAAACTGATATAACTCAGTGCATTGCATATGGATAGTTTTATTAAAAACTGATATAACTCAGGGCATTGCATATGGATAGTTTTATTAAAAACTGATATAACTCAGTGCATTGCATATGTATAGTTTTATTAAAAACTGATATAACTCAGTGCCTTGCATATGGATAGTTTTATTAAAAACTGATATAACTCAGTGCATTGCATATGGATAGTTTTAGTAAAAACTGATATAACTCAGTGCATTGCATATGGATAGTTTTATTAAAAACTGATATAACTCAGTGCATTGCATATGGATAGTTTTATTAAAAACTGATATAACTCAGTGCATTGCATATGAATAGTTTTATTAAAACCTGATATAACTCAGTGCATTGCATATGGATAGTTTTATTAAAAACTGATATAACTCAGTGCATTGCATATGGATAGTTTTATTAAAAACTGATATAACTCAGTGCATTGCATATGGATAGTTTTATTAAAACCTGATATAACTCAGTGCATTGCATATGGATAGTTTTATTAAAAACTGATATAACTCAGTGCATTGCATATGGATAGTTTTATTAAAAACTGATATAACTCAGTGCATTGCATATGGATAGTTTTATTAAAAACTGATATAACTCAGTGCATTGCATATGGATAGTTTTATTAAAAACTGATATAACTCAGTGCATTGCATATGGATAGTTTTATTAAAAACTGATATAACTCAGTGCATTGCATATGGATAGTTTTATTAAAAACTGATATAACTCAGTGCATTGCATATGGATAGTTTTATTAAAAACTGATATAACTCAGTGCATTGCATATGGATAGTTTTATTAAAAACTGATATAACTCAGTGCATTGCATATGGATAGTTTTACTAAAAACTGATAAACTCAGTGCATTGCATATGGATAGTTTTATTAAAAACTGATATAACTCAGTGCATTGCATATGGATAGTTTTATTAAAAACTGATATAACTCAGTGCATTGCATATGGATAGTTTTATTAAAAACTGATATAACTCAGTGCATTGCATATGGATAGTTTTATTAAAAACTGATATAACTCAGTGCATTGCATATGGATAGTTTTATTAAAACTGATATAACTCAGTGCATTGCATATGGATAGTTTTATTAAAAACTGATATAACTCAGTGCATTGCATATGGATAGTTTTATTAAAAACTGATAAAACTCAGTGCATTGCATATGGATAGTTTTATTAAAAACTGATATAACTCAGTGCATTGCATATGGATAGTTTTACTAAAAACTGATAAAACTCAGTGCATTGCATATGGATAGTTTTATTAAAAACTGATATAACTCAGTGCATTGCATATGGATAGTTTTATTAAAAACTGATATAACTCAGTGCATTGCATATGGATAGTTTTATTAAAAACTGATATAACTCAGTGCATTGCATATGGATAGTTTTATTAAAAACTGATATAACTCAGTGCATTGCATATGGATAGTTTTATTAAAAACTGATATAACTCAGTGCATTGCATATGGATAGTTTTATTAAAAACTGATATAACTCAGTGCATTGCATATGGATAGTTTTATTAAAAACTGATAAAACTCAGTGCATTGCATATGGATAGTTTTATTAAAAACTGATATAACTCAGTGCATTGCATATGGATAGTTTTACTAAAAACTGATAAAACTCAGTGCATTGCATATGGATAGTTTTATTAAAAACTGATATAACTCAGTGCATTGCATATGGATAGTTTTATTAAAAACTGATATAACTCAGTGCATTGCATATGGATAGTTTTATTAAAAACTGATATAACTCAGTGCATTGCATATGGATAGTTTTATTAAAAACTGATATAACTCAGTGCATTGCATATGGATAGTTTTATTAAAAACTGATATAACTCAGTGCATTGCATATGGATAGTTTTTATTAAAAACTGATATAACTCAGTGCATTGCATATGGATAGTTTTATTAAAAACTGATATAACTCAGTGCATTGCATATGGATAGTTTTATTAAAAACTGATATAACTCAGTGCATTGCATATGGATAGTTTTATTAAAAACTGATATAACTCAGTGCATTGCATATGGATAGTTTTATTAAAAACTGATATAACTCAGTGCATTGCATATGGATAGTTTTATTAAAAAGTGATATAACTCAGTGCATTGCATATGGATAGTTTTATTAAAAACTGATATAACTCAGTGCATTGCATATGGATAGTTTTATTAAAACTGATAAAACTCAGTGCATTGCATATGGATAGTTTTATTAAAAACTGATATAACTCAGTGCATTGCATATGGATAGTTTTATTAAAAACTGATATAACTCAGTGCATTGCATATGGATAGTTTTATTAAAAACTGATATAACTCAGTGCATTGCATATGGATAGTTTTATTAAAAACTGATATAGCTCAGTGCATTGCATTTGGATAGTTTTATTAAAACCTGATATAACTCAGTGCATTGCATATGGATAGTTTTATTAAAAACTGATATAACTCAGTGCATTGCATATGGATAGTTTTATTAAAAACTGATATAACTCAGTGCATTGCATATGGATAGTTTTATTAAAACTGATATAACTCAGTGCATTGCATATGGATAGTTTTATTAAAAACTGATATAACTCAGTGCATTGCATTTGGATAGTTTTATTAAAACCTGATATAACTCACTGCATTGCATATGGATAGTTTTATTAAAAACTGATATAACTCAGTGCATTGCATTTGGATAGTTTTATTAAAACCTGATATAACTCAGTGCATTGCATATGGATAGTTTTATTAAAAACTGATATAACTCAGTGCATTGCATATGGATAGTTTTATTAAAAACTGATATAACTCACTGCATTGCATATGGATAGTTTTATTAAAAACTGATATAACTCAGTGCATTGCATATGGATAGTTTTATTAAAACCTGATATAACTCAGCACATTGCATTTGGCTAGTTTTATTAGAAACTGATATAACTCAGTGCATTGCATATGAATAGTTTTATTAAAAACTGATATAACTCAGTGCATTGCATATGGATAGTTTTATTAAAACCTGATATAACTCAGTGCATTGCATATGGATAGTTTTATTAAAAACTGATATAACTCAGTGCATTGCATTTGGATAGTTTTATTAAAAACTGATATAACTCAGTGCATTGCATATGGATAGTTTTATTAAAAACTGATATAACTCAGTGCATTGCATATGGATAGTTTTATTAAAAACTGATATAACTCAGTGCATTGCATATGGATAGTTTTATTAAAAACTGATATAACTCAGTGCATTGCATTTGGATAGTTTTATTAAAAACTGATATAACTCAGTGCATTGCATATGGATAGTTTTATTAAAAACTGATCTAACTCACTGCATTGCATATGGATAGTTTTATTAAAAACTGATATAACTCAGTGCATTGCATATGGATAGTTTTATTAAAACCTGATATAACTCAGTGCATTGCATATGGATAGTTTTATTAAAAACTGATATAACTCAGTGCATTGCATATGGATAGTTTTATTAAAAACAGATATAACTCAGTGCATTGCATTTGGTTAGTTTTATTAGAAACTGATATAACTCAGTGCATTGCATATGAATAGTTTTATTAAAAACTGATATAACTCAGTGCATTGCATATGGATAGTTTTATTAAAACCTGATATAACTCACTGCATTGCATATGGATAGTTTTATTAAAAACTGATATAACTCAGTGCATTGCATATGGATAGTTTTATTAAAACCTGATATAACTCAGTGCATTGCATATGGATAGTTTTATTAAAAACTGATATAACTCAGTGCATTGCATATGGATAGTTTTATTAAAACCTGATATAACTCACTGCATTGCATATGGATAGTTTTATTAAAACCTGATATAACTCAGTGCATTGCATTTGGTTAGTTTTATTAGAAACTGATATAACTCAGTGCATTGCATATGAATAGTTTTATTAAAAACTGATATAACTCAGTGCATTGCATATGGATAGTTTTATTAAAACCTGATATAACTCAGTGCATTGCATATGGATAGTTTTATTAAAAACTGATATAACTCAGTGCATTGCATATGGATAGTTTTATTAAAACCTGATATAACTCAGTGCATTGCATATGGATAGTTTTATTAAAAACTGATATAACTCAGTGCATTGCATATGGATAGTTTTATTAAAAACTGATATAACTCACTGCATTGCATATGGATAGTTTTATTAAAAACTGATATAACTCAGTGCATTGCATATGGATAGTTTTATTAAAACCTGATATAACTCAGTGCATTGCATATGGATAGTTTTATTAAAACCTGATATAACTCAGTGCATTGCATATGGATAGTTTTATTAAAACTGATATAACTCGCTGCATTGCATATGGATAGTTTTATTAAAAACTGATATAACTCAGTGCATTGCATATGGATAGTTTTATTAAAAACTGATATAACTCAGTGCCTTGCATATGGATAGTTTTATTAAAAACTGATATAACTCAGTGCATTGCATATGGATAGTTTTAGTAAAAACTGATATAACTCAGTGCATTGCATATGGATAATTTTATTAAAAACTGATATAACTCAGTGCATTGCATATGGATAGTTTTATTAAAAACTGATATAACTCAGTGCATTGCATATGAATAGTTTTATTAAAACCTGATATAACTCAGTGCATTGCATATGGATAGTTTTATTAAAAACTGATATAACTCAGTGCATTGCATATGGATAGTTTTATTAAAAACCGATATAACTCAGTGCATTGCATATGAATAGTTTTATTAAAACCTGATATAACTCACTGCATTGCATATGGATAGTTTTATTAAAAACTGATATAACTCAGTGCATTGCATATGGATAGTTTTATTAAAAACTGATATAACTCAGTGCATTGCATATGGATAGTTTTATTAAAAACTGATATAACTCAGTGCATTGCATATGGATAGTTTTATTAAAAACTGATATAACTCAGTGCATTGCATATGGATAGTTTTATTAAAAACTGATATAACTCAGTGCATTGCATATGGATAGTTTTATTAAAAACTGATATAACTCAGTGCATTGCATATGGATAGTTTTATTAAAAACTGATATAACTCAGTGCATTGCATATGGATAGTTTTATTAAAAACTGATATAACTCAGTGCATTGCATATGGATAGTTTTATTAAAAACTGATATAACTCAGTGCATTGCATATGGATAGTTTTATTAAAAACTGATATAACTCAGTGCATTGCATATGGATAGTTTTATTAAAAACTGATAAAACTCAGTGCATTGCATATGGATAGTTTTATTAAAAACTGATATAACTCAGTGCACTGCATATGGATAGTTTTACTAAAAACTGATAAAACTCCGTGCATTGCATATGGATAGTTTTATTAAAAACTGATAAACTCAGTGCATTGCATATGGATAGTTTTATTAAAAACTGATATAACTCAGTGCACTGCATATGGATAGTTTTACTAAAAACTGATAAAACTCCGTGCATTGCATATGGATAGTTTTATTAAAAACTGATATAACTCAGTGCATTGCATATGGATAGTTTTATTAAAAACTGATATAACTCAGTGCATTGCATATGGATAGTTTTATTAAAAACTGATATAACTCAGTGCATTGCATATGGATAGTTTTATTAAAAACTGATATAACTCAGTGCATTGCATATGGATAGTTTTATTAAAAACTGATATAACTCAGTGCATTGCATATGGATAGTTTTATTAAAAACTGATATAACTCAGTGCATTGCATATGGATAGTTTTATTAAAAACTGATATAACTCAGTGCATTGCATATGGATAGTTTTATTAAAAACTGATATAACTCAGGGCATTGCATATGGATAGTTTTATTAAAAACTGATATAACTCAGTGCATTGCATATGTATAGTTTTATTAAAAACTGATATAACTCAGTGCCTTGCATATGGATAGTTTTATTAAAAACTGATATAACTCAGTGCATTGCATATGGATAGTTTTAGTAAAAACTGATATAACTCAGTGCATTGCATATGGATAGTTTTATTAAAAACTGATATAACTCAGTGCATTGCATATGGATAGTTTTATTAAAAACTGATATAACTCAGTGCATTGCATATGAATAGTTTTATTAAAAACTGATATAACTCAGTGCATTGCATATGGATAGTTTTATTAAAAACTGATATAACTCAGTGCATTGCATATGGATAGTTTTATTAAAAACTGATATAACTCAGTGCATTGCATATGGATAGTTTTATTAAAAACTGATAAAACTCAGTGCATTGCATATGGATAGTTTTATTAAAAACTGATATAACTCAGTGCATTGCATATGGATAGTTTTACTAAAAACTGATAAAACTCAGTGCATTGCATATGGATAGTTTTATTAAAAACTGATATAACTCAGTGCATTGCATATGGATAGTTTTATTAAAAACTGATATAACTCAGTGCATTGCATATGGATAGTTTTATTAAAAACTGATATAACTCAGTGCATTGCATATGGATAGTTTTATTAAAAACTGATATAACTCAGTGCATTGCATATGGATAGTTTTATTAAAAACTGATATAACTCAGTGCATTGCATATGGATAGTTTTATTAAAAACTGATATAACTCAGTGCATTGCATATGGATAGTTTTATTAAAAACTGATAAAACTCAGTGCATTGCATATGGATAGTTTTATTAAAAACTGATATAACTCAGTGCATTGCATATGGATAGTTTTACTAAAAACTGATAAAACTCAGTGCATTGCATATGGATAGTTTTATTAAAAACTGATATAACTCAGTGCATTGCATATGGATAGTTTTATTAAAAACTGATATAACTCAGTGCATTGCATATGGATAGTTTTATTAAAAACTGATATAACTCAGTGCATTGCATATGGATAGTTTTATTAAAAACTGATATAACTCAGTGCATTGCATATGGATAGTTTTATTAAAAACTGATATAACTCAGTGCATTGCATATGGATAGTTTTATTAAAAACTGATATAACTCAGTGCATTGCATATGGATAGTTTTATTAAAACTGATATAACTCAGTGCATTGCATATGGATAGTTTTATTAAAAACTGATATAACTCAGTGCATTGCATATGGATAGTTTTATTAAAAACTGATATAACTCAGTGCATTGCATATGGATAGTTTTATTAAAAACTGATATAACTCAGTGCATTGCATATGGATAGTTTTATTAAAAAGTGATATAACTCAGTGCATTGCATATGGATAGTTTTATTAAAAACTGATATAACTCAGTGCATTGCATATGGATAGTTTTATTAAAAACTGATAAAACTCAGTGCATTGCATATGGATAGTTTTATTAAAAACTGATATAACTCAGTGCATTGCATATGGATAGTTTTATTAAAAAACTGATATAACTCAGTGCATTGCATATGGATAGTTTTATTAAAAACTGATATAACTCAGTGCATTGCATATGGATAGTTTTATTAAAAACTGATATAGCTCAGTGCATTGCATTTGGATAGTTTTATTAAAACCTGATATAACTCAGTGCATTGCATATGGATAGTTTTATTAAAAACTGATATAACTCAGTGCATTGCATATGGATAGTTTTATTAAAAACTGATATAACTCAGTGCATTGCATATGGATAGTTTTATTAAAACTGATATAACTCAGTGCATTGCATATGGATAGTTTTATTAAAAACTGATATAACTCAGTGCATTGCATTTGGATAGTTTTATTAAAACCTGATATAACTCACTGCATTGCATATGGATAGTTTTATTAAAAACTGATATAACTCAGTGCATTGCATTTGGATAGTTTTATTAAAACCTGATATAACTCAGTGCATTGCATATGGATAGTTTTATTAAAAACTGATATAACTCAGTGCATTGCATATGGATAGTTTTATTAAAAACTGATATAACTCACTGCATTGCATATGGATAGTTTTATTAAAAACTGATATAACTCAGTGCATTGCATATGGATAGTTTTATTAAAACCTGATATAACTCAGCACATTGCATTTGGCTAGTTTTATTAGAAACTGATATAACTCAGTGCATTGCATATGAATAGTTTTATTAAAAACTGATATAACTCAGTGCATTGCATATGGATAGTTTTATTAAAACCTGATATAACTCAGTGCATTGCATATGGATAGTTTTATTAAAAACTGATATAACTCAGTGCATTGCATTTGGATAGTTTTATTAAAAACTGATATAACTCAGTGCATTGCATATGGATAGTTTTATTAAAAACTGATATAACTCAGTGCATTGCATATGGATAGTTTTATTAAAAACTGATATAACTCAGTGCATTGCATATGGATAGTTTTATTAAAAACTGATATAACTCAGTGCATTGCATTTGGATAGTTTTATTAAAAACTGATATAACTCAGTGCATTGCATATGGATAGTTTTATTAAAAACTGATCTAACTCACTGCATTGCATATGGATAGTTTTATTAAAAACTGATATAACTCAGTGCATTGCATATGGATAGTTTTATTAAAACCTGATATAACTCAGTGCATTGCATATGGATAGTTTTATTAAAAACTGATATAACTCAGTGCATTGCATATGGATAGTTTTATTAAAAACAGATATAACTCAGTGCATTGCATTTGGTTAGTTTTATTAGAAACTGATATAACTCAGTGCATTGCATATGAATAGTTTTATTAAAAACTGATATAACTCAGTGCATTGCATATGGATAGTTTTATTAAAACCTGATATAACTCACTGCATTGCATATGGATAGTTTTATTAAAACTGATATAACTCAGTGCATTGCATATGGATAGTTTTATTAAAACCTGATATAACTCAGTGCATTGCATATGGATAGTTTTATTAAAAACTGATATAACTCAGTGCATTGCATATGGATAGTTTTATTAAAACCTGATATAACTCACTGCATTGCATATGGATAGTTTTATTAAAACCTGATATAACTCAGTGCATTGCATTTGGTTAGTTTTATTAGAAACTGATATAACTCAGTGCATTGCATATGAATAGTTTTATTAAAAACTGATATAACTCAGTGCATTGCATATGGATAGTTTTATTAAAACCTGATATAACTCAGTGCATTGCATATGGATAGTTTTATTAAAAACTGATATAACTCAGTGCATTGCATATGGATAGTTTTATTAAAAACTGATATAACTCACTGCATTGCATATGGATAGTTTTATTAAAAACTGATATAACTCAGTGCATTGCATATGGATAGTTTTATTAAAACCTGATATAACTCAGTGCATTGCATATGGATAGTTTTATTAAAAACTGATATAACTCAGTGCATTGCATATGGATAGTTTTATTAAAAACTGATATAACTCGCTGCATTGCATATGGATAGTTTTATTAAAAACTGATATAACTCAGTGCATTGCATATGGATAGTTTTATTAAAACCTGATATAACTCAGTGCATTGCATATGGATAGTTTTATTAAAAACTGATATAACTCAGTGCATTGCATATGGATAGTTTTATTAAAAACAGATATAACTCAGTGCATTGCATATGGATAGTTTTATTAAAAACTGATATAACTCAGTGCATTGCATATGGATAGTTTTATTAAAAACTGATATAACTCAGTGCATTGCATATGGATAGTTTTATTAAAAACTGATAAAACTCAGTGCATTGCATATGGATAGTTTTATTAAAAACTGATATAACTCAGTGCATTGCATATGGATAGTTTTACTAAAAACTGATAAAACTCAGTGCATTGCATATGGATAGTTTTATTAAAAACTGATATAACTCAGTGCATTGCATATGGATAGTTTTATTAGAAACTGATATAACTCAGTGCATTGCATATGGATAGTTTTATTAAAAACTGATATAACTCAGTGCATTGCATATGGATAGTTTTATTAAAAACTGATATAACTCAGTGCATTGCATATGGATAGTTTTATTAAAAACTGATATAACTCAGTGCATTGCATATGGATAGTTTTATTAAAAACTGATATAACTCAGTGCATTGCATATGGATAGTTTTATTAAAAACTGATATAACTCAGTGCATTGCATATGGATAGTTTTATTAAAAACTGATATAACTCAGTGCATTGCATATGGATAGTTTTATTAAAAACTGATATAACTCAGTGCATTGCATATGGATAGTTTTATTAAAAACTGATATAACTCAGTGCATTGCATATGGATAGTTTTATTAAAAAGTGATATAACTCAGTGCATTGCATATGGATAGTTTTATTAAAAACTGATATAACTCAGTGCATTGCATATGGATAGTTTTATTAAAAACTGATAAAACTCAGTGCATTGCATATGGATAGTTTTATTAAAAACTGATATAACTCAGTGCATTGCATATGGATAGTTTTATTAAAAACTGATATAACTCAGTGCATTGCATATGGATAGTTTTATTAAAAACTGATATAACTCAGTGCATTGCATATGGATAGTTTTATTAAAAACTGATATAGCTCAGTGCATTGCATTTGGATAGTTTTATGAAAACCTGATATAACTCAGTGCATTGCATATGGATAGTTTTATTAAAAACTGATATAACTCAGTGCATTGCATATGGATAGTTTTATTAAAAACTGATATAACTCAGTGCATTGCATATGGATAGTTTTATTAAAACTGATATAACTCAGTGCATTGCATATGGATAGTTTTATTAAAAACTGATATAACTCAGTGCATTGCATTTGGATAGTTTTATTAAAACCTGATATAACTCACTGCATTGCATATGGATAGTTTTATTAAAAACTGATATAACTCAGTGCATTGCATTTGGATAGTTTTATTAAAACCTGATATAACTCAGTGCATTGCATATGGATAGTTTTATTAAAAACTGATATAACTCAGTGCATTGCATATGGATAGTTTTATTAAAAACTGATATAACTCACTGCATTGCATATGGATAGTTTTATTAAAAACTGATATAACTCAGTGCATTGCATATGGATAGTTTTATTAAAACCTGATATAACTCAGCACATTGCATTTGGCTAGTTTTATTAGAAACTGATATAACTCAGTGCATTGCAAATGAATAGTTTTATTAAAAACTGATATAACTCAGTGCATTGCATATGGATAGTTTTATTAAAACCTGATATAACTCAGTGCATTGCATATGGATAGTTTTATTAAAAACTGATATAACTCAGTGCATTGCATTTGGATAGTTTTATTAAAAACTGATATAACTCAGTGCATTGCATATGGATAGTTTTATTAAAAACTGATATAACTCAGTGCATTGCATATGGATAGTTTTATTAAAAACTGATATAACTCAGTGCATTGCATATGGATAGTTTTATTAAAAACTGATATAACTCAGTGCATTGCATTTGGATAGTTTTATTAAAAACTGATATAACTCAGTGCATTGCATATGGATAGTTTTATTAAAAACTGATCTAACTCACTGCATTGCATATGGATAGTTTTATTAAAAACTGATATAACTCAGTGCATTGCATATGGATAGTTTTATTAAAACCTGATATAACTCAGTGCATTGCATATGGATAGTTTTATTAAAAACTGATATAACTCAGTGCATTGCATATGGATAGTTTTATTAAAAACAGATATAACTCAGTGCATTGCATTTGGTTAGTTTTATTAGAAACTGATATAACTCAGTGCATTGCATATGAATAGTTTTATTAAAAACTGATATAACTCAGTGCATTGCATATGGATAGTTTTATTAAAACCTGATATAACTCACTGCATTGCATATGGATAGTTTTATTAAAAACTGATATAACTCAGTGCATTGCATATGGATAGTTTTATTAAAACCTGATATAACTCAGTGCATTGCATATGGATAGTTTTATTAAAAACTGATATAACTCAGTGCATTGCATATGGATAGTTTTATTAAAACCTGATATAACTCACTGCATTGCATATGGATAGTTTTATTAAAACCTGATATAACTCAGTGCATTGCATTTGGTTAGTTTTATTAGAAACTGATATAACTCAGTGCATTGCATATGAATAGTTTTATTAAAAACTGATATAACTCAGTGCATTGCATATGGATAGTTTTATTAAAACCTGATATAACTCAGTGCATTGCATATGGATAGTTTTATTAAAAACTGATATAACTCAGTGCATTGCATATGGATAGTTTTATTAAAACCTGATATAACTCAGTGCATTGCATATGGATAGTTTTATTAAAAACTGATATAACTCAGTGCATTGCATATGGATAGTTTTATTAAAAACTGATATAACTCACTGCATTGCATATGGATAGTTTTATTAAAAACTGATATAACTCAGTGCATTGCATATGGATAGTTTTATTAAAACCTGATATAACTCAGTGCATTGCATATGGATAGTTTTATTAAAAACTGATATAACTCAGTGCATTGCATATGGATAGTTTTATTAAAAACTGATATAACTCGCTGCATTGCATATGGATAGTTTTATTAAAAACTGATATAACTCAGTGCATTGCATATGGATAGTTTTATTAAAACCTGATATAACTCAGTGCATTGCATATGGATAGTTTTATTAAAAACTGATATAACTCAGTGCATTGCATATGGATAGTTTTATTAAAAACAGATATAACTCAGTGCATTGCATTTGGTTAGTTTTATTAGAAACTGATATAACTCAGTGCATTGCATATGAATAGTTTTATTAAAAACTGATATAACTCAGTGCATTGCATATGGATAGTTTTATTAAAACCTGATATAACTCAGTGCATTGCATATGGATAGTTTTATTAAAAACTGATATAACTCAGTGCATTGCATATGGATAGTTTTATTAAAACCTGATATAACTCAGTGCATTGCATATGGATAGTTTTATTAAAAACTGATATAACTCAGTGCATTGCATATGGATAGTTTTATTAAAAACTGATATAACTCACTGCATTGCATATGGATAGTTTTATTAAAAACTGATATAACTCAGTGCATTGCATTTGGATAGTTTTATTAAAACCTGATATAACTCAGTGCATTGCATATGGATAGTTTTATTAAAAATTGATATAACTCAGTGCATTGCATATGGATAGTTTTATTAAAAACTGATATAAGTCAGTGCATTGCATATGGATAGTTTTATTAAAACCTGATATAACTCAGTGCATTGCATAAGGATAGTTTTATTAAAACCTGATATAACTCAGTGCATTGCATATGGATAGTTTTATTAAAAACTGATATAACTCACTGCATTGCATATGGATAGTTTTATTAAAAACTGATATAACTCAGTGCATTGCATATGGATAGTTTTATTAAAACCCGATATAACTCAGTGCCTTGCATATGGATAGTTTTATTAAAAACTGATATAACTCAGTGCATTGCATATGGATAGTTTTATTAAAAACTGATATAACTCAGTGCATTGCATATGGATAGTTTTATTAAAACCTGATATAACTCAGTGCATTGCATATGGATAGTTTTATTAAAAACAGATATAACTCAGTGTATTGCATATGGATAGTTTTATTAAAACCTGATATAACTCAGTGCATTGCATATGGATAGTTTTATTAAAAACTGATATAACTCAGTGCATTGCATATGGATAGTTTTATTAAAAACTGATATAACTCACTGCATTGCATATGGATAGTTTTATTAAAAACTGATATAACTCAGTGCATTGCATATGGATAGTTTTATTAAAACCTGATATAACTCAGTGCATTGCATATGGATAGTTTTATTAAAAACTGATATAACTCAGTGCATTGCATATGGATAGTTTTATTAAAACCTGATATAACTCAGTGCATTGCATATGGATAGTTTTATTAAAACCTGATATAACTCACTGCATTGCATATGGATAGTTTTATTAAAACCTGATATAACTCAGTGCATTGCATATGGATAGTTTTATTAAAAACTGATATAACTCAGTGCATTGCATATGGATAGTTTTATTAAAACCTGATATAACTCAGTGCATTGCATATGGATAGTTTTATTAAAACCTGATATAACTCAGTGCATTGCATATGGATAGTTTTATTAAAACCTGATATAACTCAGTGCATTGCATATGGATAGTTTTATTAAAACCTGATATAACTCAGTGCATTGCATATGGATAGGTTTATTAGAAACTGATATAACTCAGTGCATTGCATATGGATAGTTTTATTAAAAACTGATATAACTCAGTGCATTGCATATGGATAGTTTTATTAAAACCTGATATAACTCAGTGCATTGCATATGGATAGTTTTATTAAAAACTGATATAACTCAGTGCATTGCATATGGATAGTTTTATTAAAAACTGATATAAGTCAGTGCATTGCATATGGATAGTTTTATTAAAACCTGATATAACTCAGTGCATTGCATAAGGATAGTTTTATTAAAACCTGATATAACTCAATGCATTGCATATGGATAGTTTTATTAAAAACTGATATAACTCACTGCATTGCATATGGATAGTTTTATTAAAAACTGATATAACTCAGTGCATTGCATATGGATAGTTTTATTAAAACCTGATATAACTCAGTGCATTGCATATGGATAGTTTTATTAAAACCTGATACAACTCAGCGCATTGCATATGGATAGTTTTATTAAAACCTGATATAACTCAGTGCATTGCATATGGATAGTTTTATTAAAAACTGATATAACTCAGTGCATTGCATTTGGATAGTTTTATTAAAAACTGATATAACTCAGTGCATTGCATATGGATAGTTTTATTAAAAACTGATATAACTCAGTGCATTGCATTTGGATAGTTTTATTAAAACCTGATATAACTCAGTGCATTGCATATGGATAGTTTTATTAAAAACTGATATAACTCAGTGTATTGCATATGGATAGTTTTATTAAAAACTGATATAAGTCAGTGCATTGCATATGGATAGTTTTATTAAAACCTGATATAACTCAGTGCATTGCATAAGGATAGTTTTATTAAAACCTGATATAACTCAGTGCATTGCATATGGATAGTTTTATTAAAAACTAATATAACTCACTGCATTGCATATGGATAGTTTTATTAAAAACTGATATAACTCAGTGCATTGCATATGGACAGTTTTATTAAAACCCGATATAACTCAGTGCCTTGCATATGGATAGTTTTATTAAAAACTGATATAACTCAGTGCATTGCATATGGATAGTTTTATTAAAACTTGATATAACTCAGTGCATTGCATATTGATAGTTTTATTAAAACCTGATATAACTCAGTGCATTGCATATGGATAGTTTTATTAAAACCTGATATAACTCACTGCATTGCATATGGATAGGTTTATTAGAAACTGATATAACTCAGTGCATTGCATATGGATAGTTTTATTAAAAACAGATATAACTCAGTGCATTGCATATGGATAGTTTTATTAAAACCTGATATAACTCACTGCATTGCATATGGATAGTTTTATTAAAAACTGATATAACTCAGTGCATTGCATATGGATAGTTTTATTAAAACCTGATATAACTCACTGCATTGCATATGGATAGGTTTATTAGAAACTGATATAACTCAGTGCATTGCATATGGTTAGTTTTATTAAAAACTGATATAACTCAGTGCATTGCATATCGATAGTTTTATTAAAAACTGATATAACTCAGTGCATTGCATATGGATAGTTTTTTTAAAACCTGATATAACTCAATGCATTGCATATGGATAGTTTTATTAAAACCTGATATAACTCAGCGCATTGCATATGGATAGTTTTATTAAAAACTAATATAACTCACTGCATTGCATATGGATAGTTTTACTAAAACCTGATATAACTCAGTGCATTGCATATGGATAGTTTTATTAAAAACAGATATAACTAAGTGCATTGCATATGGATAGTTTTATTAAAACCTGATATAACTCACTGCATTGCATATGGATAGGTTTATTAGAAACTGATATAACTCAGTGCATTGCATATGGATGGTTTAGTAAAAACAGATATAACTCAGTGCATTGCATATGGATAGTTTTATTAAAACCTGATATAACTCAGTGCATTGCATATGGATAGTTTTATTAAAAACAGATATAACTCAGTGCATTGCATATGGATAGTTTTATTAAAAACTGATATAACTCAGTGCATTGCATATGGATAGTTTTATTAAAACCTGATATAACTCACTGCATTGCATATGGATAGTTTTATTAAAACCTGATATAACTCAGTGCATTGCATATGGATAGTTTTATTAAAAACAGATATAACTCAGTGCATTGCATATGGATAGTTTTATTAAAACCTGATATAACTCACTGCATTGCATATGGATAGGTTTATTAGAAACTGATATAACTCAGTGCATTGCATATGGATAGTTTTATTAAAAACAGATATAACTCAGTGCATTGCATATGGATAGTTTTATTAAAACCTGATATAACTCACTGCATTGCATATGGATAGTTTTATTAAAACCTGATATAACTCAGTACATTGCATATGGATAGTTTTATTAAAAACTGAAATAACTCAGTGCATTGCATATGGATAGTTTTATTAAAAACTGATATAACTCAGTGCATTGCATTTGGATAGTTTTATTAAAAACTGATATAACTCAGTGCATTGCATATGGATAGTTTTATTAAAAACTGATATAACTCAGTGCATTGCATATGGATAGTTTTAATAAAAACTGATATAACTCAGTGCATTGCATATGGATAGTTTTATTAAAACCTGATATAACTCACTGCATTGCATATGGATAGTTTTATTAAAAACTGATATAACTCACTGCATTGCATATGGATAGGTTTATTAGAAACTGATATAACTCAGTGCATTGCATATGGATAGTTTTATTAAAAACAGATATAACTCAGTGCATTGCATTTGGTTAGTTTTATTAAAAACTGATATAACTCAGTGCATTGCATATGGATAGTTTTATTAAAACCTGATATAACTCACTGCATTGCATATGGATAGTTTTATTAAAAACTGATATAACTCAGTGCATTGCATATGGATAGTTTTATTAAAACCTGATATAACTCAGTGCATTGCATATGGATAGTTTTATTAAAAACAGATATAACTCAGTGCATTGCATATGGATAGTTTTATTAAAACCTGATATAACTCACTGCATTGCATATGGATAGGTTTATTAGAAACTGATATAACTCAGTGCATTGCATATGGATAGTTTTATTAAAAACAGATATAACTCAGTGCATTGCATATGGATAGTTTTATTAAAACCTGATATAACTCAGTGCATTGCATATGGATAGTTTTATTAAAAACAGATATAACTCAGTGCATTGCATATGGATAGTTTTATTAAAAACTGATATAACTCAGTGCATTGCATATGGATAGTTTTATTAAAACCTGATATAACTCAGTACATTGCATATGGATAGTTTTATTAAAAACTGATATAACTCAGTGCATTGCATATGGATAGTTTTATTAAAACCTGATATAACTCACTGCATTGCATATGGATAGTTTTATTAAAACCTGATATAACTCACTGCATTGCATATGGATAGTTTTATTAAAACCTGATATAACTCAGTACATTGCATATGGATAGTTTTATTAAAAACTGATATAACTCAGTGCATTGCATATGGATAGTTTTATTAAAACCTGATATAACTCACTGCATTGCATATGGATAGTTTTATTAAAACCTGATATAACTCAGTACATTGCATATGGATAGTTTTATTAAAAACTGATATAACTCAGTGCATTGCATATGGATAGTTTTATTAAAACCTGATATAACTCACTGCATTGCATATGGATAGTTTTATTAAAACCTGATATAACTCAGTACATTGCATATGGATAGTTTTATTAAAAACTGATATAACTCAGTGCATTGCATATGGATAGTTTTATTAAAACCTGATATAACTCACTGCATTGCATATGGATAGTTTTATTAAAACCTGATATAACTCAGTACATTGCATATGGATAGTTTTATTAAAAACTGATATAACTCAGTGCATTGCATATGGATAGTTTTATTAAAACCTGATATAACTCACTGCATTGCATATGGATAGTTTTATTAAAACCTGATATAACTCACTGCATTGCATATGGATAGTTTTATTAAAACCTGATATAACTCACTGCATTGCATATGGATAGTTTTATTAAAACCTGATATAACTCACTGCATTGCATATGGATAGTTTTATTAAAACCTGATATAACTCAGTACATTGCATATGGATAGTTTTATTAAAAACTGATATAACTCAGTGCATTGCATATGGATAGTTTTATTAAAACCTGATATAACTCACTGCATTGCATATGGATAGTTTTATTAAAACCTGATATAACTCAGTACATTGCATATGGATAGTTTTATTAAAAACTGATATAACTCAGTGCATTGCATATGGATAGTTTTATTAAAACCTGATATAACTCACTGCATTGCATATGGATAGTTTTATTAAAACCTGATATAACTCAGTACATTGCATATGGATAGTTTTATTAAAAACTGATATAACTCAGTGCATTGCATATGGATAGTTTTATTAAAACCTGATATAACTCACTGCATTGCATATGGATAGTTTTATTAAAACCTGATATAACTCACTGCATTGCATATGGATAGTTTTATTAAAACCTGATATAACTCAGTACATTGCATATGGATAGTTTTATTAAAAACTGATATAACTCAGTGCATTGCATATGGATAGTTTTATTAAAACCTGATATAACTCACTGCATTGCATATGGATAGTTTTATTAAAACCTGATATAACTCAGTACATTGCATATGGATAGTTTTATTAAAAACTGATATAACTCAGTGCATTGCATATGGATAGTTTTATTAAAACCTGATATAACTCACTGCATTGCATATGGATAGTTTTATTAAAACCTGATATAACTCACTGCATTGCATATGGATAGGTTTATTAAAAACAGATATAACTCAGTGCATTGCATATGGATAGTTTTATTAAAACCTGATATAACTCACTGCATTGCATATGGATAGTTTTATTAAAACCTGATATAACTCAGTACATTGCATATGGATAGTTTTATTAAAAACAGATATAACTCAGTGCATTGCATATGGATAGTTTTATTAAAAACAGATATAACTCAGTGCATTGCATATGGATAGTTTTATTAAAAACTGATATAACTCAGTGCATTGCATATGGATAGTTTTATTAAAACCTGATATAACTCACTGCATTGCATATGGATAGTTTTATTAAAACCTGATATAACTCAGTGCATTGCATATGGATAGTTTTATTAAAAACAGATATAACTCAGTGCATTGCATATGGATAGTTTTATTAAAACCTGATATAACTCACTGCATTGCATATGGATAGGTTTATTAGAAACTGATATAACTCAGTGCATTGCATATGGATAGTTTTATTAAAAACAGATATAACTCAGTGCATTGCATATGGATAGTTTTATTAAAACCTGATATAACTCAGTGCATTGCATATGGATAGTTTTATTAAAAACAGATATAACTCAGTGCATTGCATATGGATAGTTTTATTAAAACCTGATATAACTCACTGCATTGCATATGGATAGGTTTATTAGAAACTGATATAACTCAGTGCATTGCATATGGATAGTTTTATTAAAAACAGATATAACTCAGTGCATTGCATATGGATAGTTTTATTAAAACCTGATATAACTCACTGCATTGCATATGGATAGGTTTATTAGAAACTGATATAACTCAGTGCATTGCATATGGATAGTTTTATTAAAAACAGATATAACTCAGTGCATTGCATATGGATAGTTTTATTAAAACCTGATATAACTCACTGCATTGCATATGGATAGTTTTATTAAAACCTGATATAACTCAGTACATTGCATATGGATAGTTTTATTAAAAACTGATATAACTCAGTGCATTGCATATGGATAGTTTTTTTAAAACCTGATATAACTCAATGCATTGCATATGGATAGTTTTATTAAAACCTGATATAACTCAGCGCATTGCATATGGATAGTTTTATTAAAAACTAATATAACTCACTGCATTGCATATGGATAGTTTTACTAAAACCTGATATAACTCAGTGCATTGCATATGGATAGTTTTATTAAAAACAGATATAACTCAGTGCATTGCATATGGATAGTTTTATTAAAACCTGATATAACTCACTGCATTGCATATGGATAGGTTTATTAGAAACTGATATAACTCAGTGCATTGCATATGGATGGTTTAGTAAAAACAGATATAACTCAGTGCATTGCATATGGATAGTTTTATTAAAACCTGATATAACTCAGTGCATTGCATATGGATAGTTTTATTAAAAACAGATATAACTCAGTGCATTGCATATGGATAGTTTTATTAAAAACTGATATAACTCAGTGCATTGCATATGGATAGTTTTATTAAAACCTGATATAACTCACTGCATTGCATATGGATAGTTTTATTAAAACCTGATATAACTCAGTGCATTGCATATGGATAGTTTTATTAAAAACAGATATAACTCAGTGCATTGCATATGGATAGTTTTATTAAAACCTGATATAACTCACTGCATTGCATATGGATAGGTTTATTAGAAACTGATATAACTCAGTGCATTGCATATGGATAGTTTTATTAAAAACAGATATAACTCAGTGCATTGCATATGGATAGTTTTATTAAAACCTGATATAACTCAGTACATTGCATATGGATAGTTTTATTAAAAACTGAAATAACTCAGTGCATTGCATATGGATAGTTTTATTAAAACCTGATATAACTCAGTGCATTGCATATGGATAGTTTTATTAAAAACTGATATAACTCAGTGCATTGCATATGGATAGTTTTATTAAAAACTGATATAACTCAGTGCATTGCATATGGATAGTTTTAATAAAAACTGATATAACTCAGTGCATTGCATATGGATAGTTTTATTAAAACCTGATATAACTCACTGCATTGCATATGGATAGTTTTATTAAAACCTGATATAACTCAGTGCATTGCATATGGATAGTTTTATTAAAAACTGATATAACTCAGTGCATTGCATATGGATAGTTTTATTAAAAACTGATATAACTCAGTGCATTGCATATGGATAGTTTTATTAAAACCTGATATAACTCACTGCATTGCATATGGATAGTTTTATTAAAACCTGATATAACTCAGTGCATTGCATATGGATAGTTTTATTAAAAACAGATATAACTCAGTGCATTGCATATGGATAGTTTTATTAAAACCTGATATAACTCACTGCATTGCATATGGATAGGTTTATTAGAAACTGATATAACTCAGTGCATTGCATATGGATAGTTTTATTAAAAACAGATATAACTCAGTGCATTGCATATGGATAGTTTTATTAAAAACTGATATAACTCAGTGCATTGCATTTGGATAGTTTTATTAAAAACTGATATAACTCAGTGCATTGCATATGGATAGTTTTATTAAAAACAGATATAACTCAGTGCATTGCATATGGATAGTTTTATTAAAAACTGATATAACTCAGTGCATTGCATTTGGATAGTTTTATTAAAAACAGATATAACTCAGTGCATTGCATATGGATAGTTTTATTAAAAACTGATATAACTCAGTGCATTGCATATGGATAGTTTTATTAAAACCTGATATAACTCACTGCATTGCATATGGATAGGTTTATTAGAAACTGATATAACTCAGTGCATTGCATATGGATAGTTTTATTAAAAACAGATATAACTCAGTGCATTGCATATGGATAGTTTTATTAAAAACTGATATAACTCAGTGCATTGCATTTGGATAGTTTTATTAAAAACTGATATAACTCAGTGCATTGCATATGGATAGTTTTATTAAAAACAGATATAACTCAGTGCATTGCATATGGATAGTTTTATTAAAACCTGATATAACTCACTGCATTGCATATGGATAGGTTTATTAGAAACTGATATAACTCAGTGCATTGCATATGGATAGTTTTATTAAAAACAGATATAACTCAGTGCATTGCATATGGATAGTTTTATTAAAAACTGATATAACTCAGTGCATTGCATTTGGATAGTTTTATTAAAAACTGATATAACTCAGTGCATTGCATATGGATAGTTTTATTAAAAACAGATATAACTCAGTGCATTGCATATGGATAGTTTTATTAAAAACTGATATAACTCAGTGCATTGCATTTGGATAGTTTTATTAAAAACAGATATAACTCAGTGCATTGCATATGGATAGTTTTATTAAAAACTGATATAACTCAGTGCATTGCATATGGATAGTTTTATTAAAACCTGATATAACTCACTGCATTGCATATGGATAGTTTTATTAAAACCTGATATAACTCAGTGCATTGCATATGGATAGTTTTATTAAAAACTGATATAACTCAGTGCATTGCATATGGATAGTTTTATTAAAACCTGATATAACTCACTGCATTGCATATGGATAGTTTTATTAAAACCTGATATAACTCAGTGCATTGCATATGGATAGTTTTATTAAAAACAGATATAACTCAGTGCATTGCATATGGATAGTTTTATTAAAACCTGATATAACTCACTGCATTGCATATGGATAGGTTTATTAGAAACTGATATAACTCAGTGCATTGCATATGGATAGTTTTATTAAAAACAGATATAACTCAGTGCATTGCATATGGATAGTTTTATTAAAACCTGATATAACTCAGTACATTGCATATGGATAGTTTTATTAAAAACTGAAATAACTCAGTGCATTGCATATGGATAGTTTTATTAAAACCTGATATAACTCAGTGCATTGCATATGGATAGTTTTATTAAAACCTGATATAACTCAGTGCATTGCATATGGATAGTTTTATTAAAAACAGATATAACTCAGTGCATTGCATATGGATAGTTTTATTAAAACCTGATATAACTCACTGCATTGTATATGGATAGGTTTATTAGAAACTGATATAACTCAGTGCATTGCATATGGATAGTTTTATTAAAAACAGATATAACTCAGTGCATTGCATATGGATAGTTTTATTAAAACCTGATATAACTCAGTGCATTGCATATGGATAGTTTTATTAAAAACAGATATAACTCAGTGCATTGCATATGGATAGTTTTATTAAAAACTGATATAACTCAGTGCATTGCATATGGATAGTTTTATTAAAACCTGATATAACTCACTGCATTGCATATGGATAGTTTTATTAAAACCTGATATAACTCAGTGCATTGCATATGGATAGTTTTATTAGAAACAGATATAACTCAGTGCATTGCATATGGATAGTTTTATTAAAACCTGATATAACTCACTGCATTGCATATGGATAGGTTTATTAGAAACTGATATAACTCAGTGCATTGCATATGGATAGTTTTATTAAAAACAGATATAACTCAGTGCATTGCATATGGATAGTTTTATTAAAACCTGATATAACTCACTGCATTGCATATGGATAGGTTTATTAGAAACTGATATAACTCAGTGCATTGCATATGGATAGTTTTATTAAAAACAGATATAACTCAGTACATTGCATATGGATAGTTTTATTAAAACCTGATATAACTCACTGCATTGCATATGGATAGTTTTATTAAAACCTGATATAACTCAGTACATTGCATATGGATAGTTTTATTAAAAACTGATATAACTCAGTGCATTGCATATGGATAGTTTTATTAAAACCTGATATAACTCACTGCATTGCATATGGATAGTTTTATTAAAACCTGATATAACTCAGTGCATTGCATATGGATAGTTTTATTAAAAACAGATATAACTCAGTGCATTGCATATGGATAGTTTTATTAAAACCTGATATAACTCACTGCATTGCATATGGATAGGTTTATTAGAAACTGATATAACTCAGTGCATTGCATATGGATAGTTTTATTAAAAACAGATATAACTCAGTGCATTGCATTTGGTTAGTTTTATTAAAAACTGATATAACTCAGTGCATTGCATATGGATAGTTTTATTAAAACCTGATATAACTCACTGCATTGCATATGGATAGTTTTATTAAAAACTGATATAACTCAGTGCATTGCATGTGGATAGTTTTATTAAAACCTGATATAACTCAGTGCATTGCATATGGATAGTTTTATTAAAAACTGATATAACTCACTGCATTGCATATGGATAGTTTTATTAAAACCTGATATAACTCAGTGCATTGCATATGGATAGTTTTATTAAAAACAGATATAACTCAGTGCATTGCATATGGATAGTTTTATTAAAACCTGATATAACTCACTGCATTGCATATGGATAGGTTTATTAGAAACTGATATAACTCAGTGCATTGCATATGGATAGTTTTATTAAAAACAGATATAACTCAGTGCATTGCATATGGATAGTTTTATTAAAACCTGATATAACTTACTGCATTGCATATGGATAGGTTTATTAGAAACTGATATAACTCAGTGCATTGCATATGTATAGTTTTATTAAAAACAGATATAACTCAGTGCATTGCATATGGATAGTTTTATTAAAACCTGATATAACTCACTGCATTGCATATGGATAGGTTTATTATAAACTGATATAACTCAGTGCATTGCATATGGATAGTTTTATTAAAAACAGATATAACTCAGTGCATTGCATATGGATAGTTTTATTAAAACCTGATATAACTCACTGCATTGCATATGGATAGTTTTATTAAAACCTGATATAACTCAGTACATTGCGTATGGATAGTTTTATTAAAAACTGATATAACTCAGTGCATTGCATATGGATAGTTTTATTAAAACCTGATATAACTCACTGCATTGCATATGGATAGTTTTATTAAAACCTGATATAACTCAGTGCATTGCATATGGATAGTTTTATTAAAAACAGATATAACTCAGAGCATTGCATATGGATAGTTTTATTAAAACCTGATATAACTCACTGCATTGCATATGGATAGGTTTATTAGAAACTGATATAACTCAGTGCATTGCATATGGATAGTTTTATTAAAACCTGATATAACTCACTGCATTGCATATGGATAGGTTTATTAGAAACTGATATAACTCAGTGCATTGCAAATGGATAGTTTTATTAAAAACAGATATAACTCAGTGCATTGCATTTGGTTAGTTTTATTAAAAACTGATATAACTCAGTGCATTGCATATGGATAGTTTTATTAAAACCTGATATAACTCACTGCATTGCATATGGATAGTTTTATTAAAAACTGATATAACTCAGTGCATTGCATATGGATAGTTTTATTAAAACCTGATATAACTCAGTGCATTGCATATGGATAGTTTTATTAAAAACTGATATAACTCACTGCATTGCATATGGATAGTTTTATTAAAAACTGATATAACTCAGTGCATTGCATATGGATAGTTTTAATAAAAACTGATATAACTCAGTGCATTGCATATGGATAGTTTTATTAAAACCTGATATAACTCACTGCATTGCATATGGATAGTTTTATTAAAAACTGATATAACTCACTGCATTGCATATGGATAGGTTTATTAGAAACTGATATAACTCAGTGCATTGCATATGGATAGTTTTATTAAAAACAGATATAACTCAGTGCATTGCATTTGGTTAGTTTTATTAAAAACTGATATAACTCAGTGCATTGCATATGGATAGTTTTATTAAAACCTGATATAACTCACTGCATTGCATATGGATAGTTTTATTAAAAACTGATATAACTCAGTGCATTGCATATGGATAGTTTTATTAAAACCTGATATAACTCAGTGCATTGCATATGGATAGTTTTATTAAAAACAGATATAACTCAGTGCATTGCATATGGATAGTTTTATTAAAACCTGATATAACTCACTGCATTGCATATGGATAGGTTTATTAGAAACTGATATAACTCAGTGCATTGCATATGGATAGTTTTATTAAAAACAGATATAACTCAGTGCATTGCATATGGATAGTTTTATTAAAACCTGATATAACTCAGTGCATTGCATATGGATAGTTTTATTAAAAACAGATATAACTCAGTGCATTGCATATGGATAGTTTTATTAAAACCTGATATAACTCACTGCATTGCATATGGATATTTTATTAAAAACTGATATAACTCACTGCATTGCATATGGATAGTTTTATTAAAACCTGATATAACTTAGTGCATTGCATATGGATAGTTTTATTAGAAACAGATATAACTCAGTGCATTGCATATGGATAGTTTTATTAAAACCAGATATAACTCACTGCATTGCATATGGATAGGTTTATTAGAAACTGATATAACTCAGTGCATTGCATATGGATAGTTTTATTAAAACCAGATATAACTCACTGCATTGCATATGGATAGGTTTATTAGAAACTGATATAACTCAGTGCATTGCATATGGATAGTTTTATTAAAAACAGATATAACTCAGTGCATTGCATATGGAGATAGTTTTATTAAAACCTGATATAACTCACTGCATTGCATATGGATAGGTTTATTAGAAACTGATATAACTCAGTGTATTGCATATGGATAGTTTTATTAAAACCTGATATAACTCACTGCATTGCATATGGATAGTTTTATTAAAAACTGATATAACTCAGTGCATTGCATATGGATAGTTTTATTAAAACCTGATATAACTCAGTGCATTGCATATGGATAGTTTTATTAAAAACTGATATAACTCACTGCATTGCATATGGATAGTTTTATTAAAAACTGATATAACTCAGTGCATTGCATATGGATAGTTTTAATAAAAACTGATATAACTTAGTGCATTGCATATGGATAGTTTTATTAAAACCTGATATAACTCACTGCATTGCATATGGATAGTTTTATTAAAAACTGATATAACTCACTGCATTGCATATGGATAGGTTTATTAGAAACTGATATAACTCAGTGCATTGCATATGGATAGTTTTATTAAAAACAGATATAACTCAGTGCATTGCATTTGGTTAGTTTTATTAAAAACTGATATAACTCAGTGCATTGCATATGGATAGTTTTATTAAAACCTGATATAACTCACTGCATTGCATATGGATAGTTTTATTAAAAACTGATATAACTCAGTGCATTGCATATGGATAGTTTTATTAAAACCTGATATAACTCACTGCATTGCATATGGATAGGTTTATTAGAAACTGATATAACTCAGTGCATTGCATATGGATAGTTTTATTAAAAACAGATATAACTCAGTGCATTGCATATGGATAGTTTTATTAAAACCTGATATAACTCAGTGCATTGCATATGGATAGTTTTATTAAAAACAGATATAACTCAGTGCATTGCATATGGATAGTTTTATTAAAAACTGATATAACTCAGTGCATTGCATATGGATAGTTTTATTAAAACCTGATATAACTCACTGCATTGCATATGGATAGTTTTATTAAAACCTGATATAACTTAGTGCATTGCATATGGATAGTTTTATTAGAAACAGATATAACTCAGTGCATTGCATATGGATAGTTTTATTAAAACCAGATATAACTCACTGCATTGCATATGGATAGGTTTATTAGAAACTGATATAACTCAGTGCATTGCATATGGATAGTTTTATTAAAAACAGATATAACTCAGTGCATTGCATATGGAGATAGTTTTATTAAAACCTGATATAACTCACTGCATTGCATATGGATAGGTTTATTAGAAACTGATATAACTCAGTGCATTGCATATGGATAGTTTTATTAAAAACAGATATAACTCAGTGCATTGCATATGGATAGTTTTATTAAAACCTGATATAAATCAGTGCATTACATATGGATAGTTTTATTAAAACCTGATATAACTCACTGCATTGCATATGGATAGTTTTATTAAATCCTGATATAACTCAGTGCATTGCATATGGATAGTTTTATTAAAAACAGATATAACTCAGTGCATTGCATATGGATAGTTTTATTAAAACCTGATATAACTCACTGCATTGCATATGGATAGGTTTATTAGAAACTGATATAACTCAGTGCATTGCATATGGATAGTTTTATTAAAAACAGATATAACTCAGTGCATTGCATTTGGTTAGTTTTATTAAAAACTGATATAACTCAGTGCATTGCATATGGATAGTTTTATTAAAACCTGATATAACTCACTGCATTGCATATGGATAGTCTTATTAAAAACTGATATAACTCAGTGCATTGCAAATGGATAGTTTTATTAAAACCTGATATAACTCACTGCATTGCATATGGATAGTTTTATTAAAAACTGATATAACTCACTGCATTGCATATGGATAGTTTTATTAAAACCTGATATAACTCAGTGCATTGCATATGGATAGTTTTATTAAAAACAGATATAACTCAGTGCATTGCATATGGATAGTTTTATTAAAACCTGATATAACTCACTGCATTGCATATGGATAGTTTTATTAAAACCTGATATAACTCACTGCATTTCATATGGATAGGTTTATTAGAAACTGATATAACTCAGTGCATTGCATATGGATAGTTTTATTAAAAACAGATATAACTCAGTGCATTGCATATGGATAGTTTTATTAAAACCTGATATAACTCACTGCATTGCATATGGATAGTTTTATTAAAACCTGATATAACTCAGTACATTGCATATGGATAGTTTTATTAAAAACTGATATAACTCAGTGCATTGCATATTGATAGTTTTATTAAAACCTGATATAACTCACTGCATTGCATATGGATAGTTTTATTAAAACCTGATATAACTCAGTGCATTGCATATGGATAGTTTTATTAAAAACAGATATAACTCAGTGCATTGCATATGGATAGTTTTATTAAAACCTGATATAACTCACTGCATTGCATATGGATAGGTTTATTAGAAACTGATATAACTCAGTGCATTGCATATGGATAGTTTTATTGAAACCTGATATAACTCACTGCATTGCATATGGATAGTTTTATTAAAACCTGATATAACTCAGTGCATTGCATATGGATAGTTTTATTAAAAACAGATATAACTCAGTGCATTGCATATGGATAGTTTTATTAAAACCTGATATAACTCACTGCATTGCATATGGATAGGTTTATTAGAAACTGATATAACTCAGTGCATTGCATGTGGATAGTTTTATTAAAAACAGATATAACTCAGTGCATTGCATTTGGTTAGTTTTATTAAAAACTGATATAACTCAGTGCATTGCATATGGATAGTTTTATTAAAACCTGATATAACTCACTGCATTGCATATGGATAGTTTTATTAAAAACTGATATAACTCAGTGCATTGCATATGGATAGTTTTATTAAAAACTGATATAACTCACTGCATTGCATATGGATAGTTTTATTAAAAACTGATATAACTCACTGCATTGCATATGGATAGTTTTATTAAAAACTGATATAACTCAGTGCATTGCATATGGATAGTTTTATTAAAAAGTGATATAACTCAGTGCATTGCATATGGATAGTTTTATTAAAACCTGATATAATTCACTGCATTGCATATGGATAGTTTTATTAAAAACTGATATAACTCAGTGCATTGCATATGGATAGGTTTATTAGAAACTGATATAACTCAGTGCATTGCATATGGATAGTTTTATTAAAAACAGATATAACTCAGTACATTGCATATGGATAGTTTTATTAAAACCTGATATAACTCACTGCATTGAATATGGATAGTTTTATTAAAACCTGATATAACTCAGTACATTGCATATGGATAGTTTTATTAAAAACTGATATAACTCAGTGCATTGCATATGGATAGTTTTATTAAAACCTGATATAACTCACTGCATTGCATATGGATAGTTTTATTAAAACCTGATATAACTCAGTGCATTGCATATGGATAGTTTTATTAAAAACAGATATAACTCAGTGCATTGCATATGGATAGTTTTATTAAAACCTGATATAACTCACTGCATTGCATATGGATAGGTTTATTAGAAACTGATATAACTCAGTGCATTGCATATGGATAGTTTTATTAAAACCTGATATAACTCACTGCATTGCATATGGATAGGTTTATTAGAAACTGATATAACTCAGTGCATTGCATATGGATAGTTTTATTAAAAACAGATATAACTCAGTGCATTGCATTTGGTTAGTTTTATTAAAAACTGATATAACTCAGTGCATTGCATATGGATAGTTTTATTAAAACCTGATATAACTCACTGCATTGCATATGGATAGTTTTATTAAAAACTGATATAACTCAGTGCATTGCATATGGATAGTTTTATTAAAACCTGATATAACTCAGTGCATTGCATATGGATAGTTTTATTAAAAACTGATATAACTCACTGCATTGCATATGGATAGTTTTATTAAAAACTGATATAACTCAGTGCATTGCATATGGATAGTTTTATTAAAAACTGATATAATTCAGTGCATTGCATATGGATAGTTTTATTAAAACCTGATATAACTCAGTGCCATGCATATGGATAGTTTTATTAAAAACAGATATAACTCAGTGCATTGCATTTGGTTAGTTTTATTAAAAACTGATATAACTCAGTGCATTGCATATGGATAGTTTTATTAAAAACTGATATAACTCAGTGCATTGCATATGGATAGATTTATTAAAACCTGATATAACTCAGTGCATTGCATATGGATAGTTTTATTAAAAACAGATATAACTCAGTGCATTGCATATGGATAGTTTTATTACAACCTGATATAACTCACTGCATTGCATATGGATAGGTTTATTAGAAACTGATATAACTCAGTGCATTGCATATGGATAGTTTTATTAAAAACAGATATAACTCAGTGCATTGCATATGGATAGTTTTATTAAAACTTGATAAAACTCAGTGCATTGCATATGGATAGTTTTATTAAAAACAGATATAACTCAGTGCATTGCATATGGATAGGTTTATTAGAAACTGATATAACTCAGTGCATTGCATATGGATAGTTTTATTAAAACCTGATATAACTCAGTGCCACGCATATGGATAGTTTTATTAAAAACAGATATAACTCAGTGCATTGCATTTGGTTAGTTTTATTAAAAACTGATATAACTCAGTGCATTGCATATGGATAGTTTTATTAAAAACTGATATAACTCAGTGCATTGCATATGGATAGTTTTATTAAAAACAGATATAACTCAGTGCATTGCATTTGGTTAGTTTTATTAAAAACTGATATAACTCAGTGCATTGCATATGGATAGTTTTATTAAAAACTGATATAACTCACTGCATTGCATATGGATAGTTTTATTAAAAACTGATATAACTCACTGCATTGCATATGGATAGGTTTATTAGAAACTGATATAACTCAGTGCATTGCATATGGATAGTTTTATTAAAACCTGATATAACTCAGTGCATTGCATATGGATAGTTTTATTAAAAACAGATATAACTCACTGCATTGCATATGGATAGTTTTATTAAAAACTGATATAACTCACTGCATTGCATATGGATAGGTTTATTAGAAACTGATATAACTCAGTGCATTGCATATGGATAGTTTTATTAAAACCTGATATAACTCAGTGCCATGCATATGGATAGTTTTATTAAAAACAGATATAACTCAGTGCATTGCATTTGGTTAGTTTTATTAAAAACTGATATAACTCAGTGCATTGCATATGGATAGTTTTATTAAAAACTGATATAACTCAGTGCATTGCATATGGATAGATTTATTAAAACCTGATATAACTCACTGCATTGCATATGGATAGTTTTATTAAAACCTGATATAACTCAGTACATTGCATATGGATAGTTTTATTAAAAACTGATATAACTCACTGCATTGCATATGGATAGGTTTATTAGAAACTGATATAACTCAGTGCATTGCATATGGATAGTTTTATTAAAAACAGATATAACTCAGTGCATTGCATATGGATAGTTTTATTAAAACTTGATAAAACTCAGTGCATTGCATATGGATAGTTTTATTAAAAACAGATATAACTAAGTGCATTGCATATGGATAGTTTTATTAAAAACTGATATAACTCAGTGCATTGCATATGGATAGTTTTAGTAAAACCTGATATAACTCACTGCATTGCATATGGATAGTTTTATTAAAACCTGATAGAACTCAGTGCATTGCATATGGATAGTTTTATTAAAAACAGATATAACTCAGTGCATTGCATATGGATAGTTTTATTAAAACCTGATATAACTCACTGCATTGCATATGGATAGGTTTATTAGAAACTGATATAACTCAGTGCATTGCATATGGATAGTTTTATTAAAAACAGATATAACTCAGTGCATTGCATATGGATAGTTTTATTAAAACCTGATATAACTCACTGCATTGCATATGGATAGGTTTATTAGAAACTGATATAACTCAGTGCATTGCATATGGATAGTTTTATTAAAAACAGATATAACTCAGTGCATTGCATATGGATAGTTTTATTAAAACCTGATATAACTCACTGCATTGCATATGGATAGGTTTATTAGAAACTGATATAACTCAGTGCATTGCATATGGATAGTTTTATTAAAAACAGATATAACTCAGTGCATTGCATATGGATAGTTTTATTAAAAACTGATATAACTCAGTGCATTGCATATGGATAGGTTTATTAGAAACTGATATAACTCAGTGCATTGCATATGGATAGTTTTATTAAAAACAGATATAACTCAGTGCATTGCATATGGATAGTTTTATTAAAACCTGATATAACTCACTGCATTGCATATGGATAGTTTTATTAAAACCTGATAGAACTCAGTGCATTGCATATGGATAGTTTTATTAAAAACTGATATAACTCACTGCATTGCATATGGATAGGTTTATTAGAAACTGATATAACTCAGTGCATTGCATATGGATAGTTTTATTAAAACCTGATATAACTCAGTGCATTGCATATGGATAGTTTTATTAAAAACAGATATAACTCACTGCATTGCATATGGATAGTTTTATTAAAAACTGATATAACTCACTGCATTGCATATGGATAGGTTTATTAGAAACTGATATAACTCAGTGCATTGCATATGGATAGTTTTATTAAAACCTGATATAACTCAGTGCCATGCATATGGATAGTTTTATTAAAAACAGATATAACTCAGTGCATTGCATTTGGTTAGTTTTATTAAAAACTGATATAACTCAGTGCATTGCATATGGATAGTTTTATTAAAAACTGATATAACTCAGTGCATTGCATATGGATAGATTTATTAAAACCTGATATAACTCACTGCATTGCATATGGATAGTTTTATTAAAACCTGATATAACTCAGTACATTGCATATGGATAGTTTTATTAAAAACTGATATAACTCACTGCATTGCATATGGATAGGTTTATTAGAAACTGATATAACTCAGTGCATTGCATATGGATAGTTTTATTAAAAACAGATATAACTCAGTGCATTGCATATGGATAGTTTTATTAAAACTTGATAAAACTCAGTGCATTGCATATGGATAGTTTTATTAAAAACAGATATAACTAAGTGCATTGCATATGGATAGTTTTATTAAAAACTGATATAACTCAGTGCATTGCATATGGATAGTTTTAGTAAAACCTGATATAACTCACTGCATTGCATATGGATAGTTTTATTAAAACCTGATAGAACTCAGTGCATTGCATATGGATAGTTTTATTAAAAACAGATATAACTCAGTGCATTGCATATGGATAGTTTTATTAAAACCTGATATAACTCACTGCATTGCATATGGATAGGTTTATTAGAAACTGATATAACTCAGTGCATTGCATATGGATAGTTTTATTAAAAACAGATATAACTCAGTGCATTGCATATGGATAGTTTTATTAAAACCTGATATAACTCACTGCATTGCATATGGATAGGTTTATTAGAAACTGATATAACTCAGTGCATTGCATATGGATAGTTTTATTAAAAACAGATATAACTCAGTGCATTGCATATGGATAGTTTTATTAAAACCTGATATAACTCACTGCATTGCATATGGATAGGTTTATTAGAAACTGATATAACTCAGTGCATTGCATATGGATAGTTTTATTAAAAACAGATATAACTCAGTGCATTGCATATGGATAGTTTTATTAAAAACTGATATAACTCAGTGCATTGCATATGGATAGGTTTATTAGAAACTGATATAACTCAGTGCATTGCATATGGATAGTTTTATTAAAAACAGATATAACTCAGTGCATTGCATATGGATAGTTTTATTAAAACCTGATATAACTCACTGCATTGCATATGGATAGTTTTATTAAAACCTGATAGAACTCAGTGCATTGCATATGGATAGTTTTATTAAAAACAGATATAACTCAGTGCATTGCATATGGATAGTTTTATTAAAACCTGATATAACTCACTGCATTGCATATGGATAGGTTTATTAGAAACTGATATAAGTCAGTGCATTGCATATGGATAGTTTTATTAAAAACAGATATAACTCAGTGCATTGCATATGGATAGTTTTATTAAAACCTGATATAACTCACTGCATTGCATATGGATAGGTTTATTAGAAACTGATATAACTCAGTGCATTGCATATGGATAGTTTTATTAAAAACAGATATAACTCAGTGCATTGCATTTGGTTAGTTTTATTAAAAACTGATATAACTCAGTGCATTGCATATGGATAGTTTTATTAAAACCTGATATAACTCACTGCATTGCATATGGATAGTTTTATTAAAAACTGATATAACTCAGTGCATTGCATATGGATAGTTTTATTAAAACCTGATATAACTCAGTGCATTGCATATGGATAGTTTTATTAAAAACTGATATAACTCACTGCATTGCATATGGATAGTTTTATTAAAAACTGATATAACTCAGTGCATTGCATATGGATAGTTTTATTAAAAACTGATATAATTCAGTGCATTGCATATGGATAGTTTTATTAAAACCTGATATAACTCAGTGCCATGCATATGGATAGTTTTATTAAAAACAGATATAACTCAGTGCATTGCATTTGGTTAGTTTTATTAAAAACTGATATAACTCAGTGCATTGCATATGGATAGTTTTATTAAAAACTGATATAACTCAGTGCATTGCATATGGATAGATTTATTAAAACCTGATATAACTCAGTGCATTGCATATGGATAGTTTTATTAAAAACAGATATAACTCAGTGCATTGCATATGGATAGTTTTATTACAACCTGATATAACTCACTGCATTGCATATGGATAGGTTTATTAGAAACTGATATAACTCAGTGCATTGCATATGGATAGTTTTATTAAAAACAGATATAACTCAGTGCATTGCATATGGATAGTTTTATTAAAACTTGATAAAACTCAGTGCATTGCATATGGATAGTTTTATTAAAAACAGATATAACTCAGTGCATTGCATATGGATAGGTTTATTAGAAACTGATATAACTCAGTGCATTGCATATGGATAGTTTTATTAAAACCTGATATAACTCAGTGCCACGCATATGGATAGTTTTATTAAAAACAGATATAACTCAGTGCATTGCATTTGGTTAGTTTTATTAAAAACTGATATAACTCAGTGCATTGCATATGGATAGTTTTATTAAAAACTGATATAACTCAGTGCATTGCATATGGATAGTTTTATTAAAAACAGATATAACTCAGTGCATTGCATTTGGTTAGTTTTATTAAAAACTGATATAACTCAGTGCATTGCATATGGATAGTTTTATTAAAAACTGATATAACTCACTGCATTGCATATGGATAGTTTTATTAAAAACTGATATAACTCACTGCATTGCATATGGATAGGTTTATTAGAAACTGATATAACTCAGTGCATTGCATATGGATAGTTTTATTAAAACCTGATATAACTCAGTGCATTGCATATGGATAGTTTTATTAAAAACAGATATAACTCACTGCATTGCATATGGATAGTTTTATTAAAAACTGATATAACTCACTGCATTGCATATGGATAGGTTTATTAGAAACTGATATAACTCAGTGCATTGCATATGGATAGTTTTATTAAAACCTGATATAACTCAGTGCCATGCATATGGATAGTTTTATTAAAAACAGATATAACTCAGTGCATTGCATTGGTTAGTTTTATTAAAAACTGATATAACTCAGTGCATTGCATATGGATAGTTTTATTAAAAACTGATATAACTCAGTGCATTGCATATGGATAGATTTATTAAAACCTGATATAACTCACTGCATTGCATATGGATAGTTTTATTAAAACCTGATATAACTCAGTACATTGCATATGGATAGTTTTATTAAAAACTGATATAACTCACTGCATTGCATATGGATAGGTTTATTAGAAACTGATATAACTCAGTGCATTGCATATGGATAGTTTTATTAAAAACAGATATAACTCAGTGCATTGCATATGGATAGTTTTATTAAAACTTGATAAACTCAGTGCATTGCATATGGATAGTTTTATTAAAAACAGATATAACTAAGTGCATTGCATATGGATAGTTTTATTAAAAACTGATATAACTCAGTGCATTGCATATGGATAGTTTTAGTAAAACCTGATATAACTCACTGCATTGCATATGGATAGTTTTATTAAAACCTGATAGAACTCAGTGCATTGCATATGGATAGTTTTATTAAAAACAGATATAACTCAGTGCATTGCATATGGATAGTTTTATTAAAACCTGATATAACTCACTGCATTGCATATGGATAGGTTTATTAGAAACTGATATAACTCAGTGCATTGCATATGGATAGTTTTATTAAAAACAGATATAACTCAGTGCATTGCATATGGATAGTTTTATTAAAACCTGATATAACTCACTGCATTGCATATGGATAGGTTTATTAGAAACTGATATAACTCAGTGCATTGCATATGGATAGTTTTATTAAAAACAGATATAACTCAGTGCATTGCATATGGATAGTTTTATTAAAACCTGATATAACTCACTGCATTGCATATGGATAGGTTTATTAGAAACTGATATAACTCAGTGCATTGCATATGGATAGTTTTATTAAAAACAGATATAACTCAGTGCATTGCATATGGATAGTTTTATTAAAAACTGATATAACTCAGTGCATTGCATATGGATAGGTTTATTAGAAACTGATATAACTCAGTGCATTGCATATGGATAGTTTTATTAAAAACAGATATAACTCAGTGCATTGCATATGGATAGTTTTATTAAAACCTGATATAACTCACTGCATTGCATATGGATAGTTTTATTAAAACCTGATAGAACTCAGTGCATTGCATATGGATAGTTTTATTAAAAACAGATATAACTCAGTGCATTGCATATGGATAGTTTTATTAAAACCTGATATAACTCACTGCATTGCATATGGATAGGTTTATTAGAAACTGATATAAGTCAGTGCATTGCATATGGATAGTTTTATTAAAAACAGATATAACTCAGTGCATTGCATATGGATAGTTTTATTAAAACCTGATATAACTCACTGCATTGCATATGGATAGGTTTATTAGAAACTGATATAACTCAGTGCATTGCATATGGATAGTTTTATTAAAACAGATATAACTCAGTGCATTGCATATGGATAGTTTTATTAAAAACTGATATAACTCAGTGCATTGCATATGGATAGGTTTATTAGAACTGATATAGCTCAGTGCATTGCATATGGATAGTTTTATTAAAAACAGATATAACTCAGTGCATTGCATATGGATAGTTTTATTAAAACCTGATATAACTCACTGCATTGAATATGGATAGTTTTATTAAAACCTGATATAACTCAGTACATTGCATATGGATAGTTTTATTAAAAACTGATATAACTCAGTGCATTGCATATGGATAGTTTTATTAAAACCTGATATAACTCACTGCATTGCATATGGATAGTTTTATTAAAACCTGATATAACTCAGTGCATTGCATATGGATAGTTTTATTAAAAACAGATATAACTCAGTGCATTGCATATGGATAGTTTTATTAAAACCTGATATAACTCACTGCATTGCATATGGATAGTTTTATTAAAAACTGATATAACTCAGTGCATTGCATATGGATAGCTTTATTAAAAACTGATATAATTCAGTGCATTGCATATGGATAGTTTTATTAAAACCTGATATAACTCAGTGCCATGCATATGGATAGTTTTATTAAAAACAGATATAACTCAGTGCATTGCATTTGGTTAGTTTTATTAAAAACTGATATAACTCAGTGCATTGCATATGGATAGTTTTATTAAAAACTGATATAACTCAGTGCATTGCATATGGATAGATTTATTAAAACCTGATATAACTCAGTGCATTGCATATGGATAGTTTTATTAAAAACAGATATAACTCAGTGCATTGCATATGGATAGCTTTATTACAACCTGATATAACTCACTGCATTGCATATGGATAGTTTTATTAAAAACAGATATAACTCAGTGCATTGCATATGGATAGTTTTATTAAAACAGATATAACTCAGTGCATTGCATATGGATAGTTTTATTAAAAACTGATATAACTCAGTGCATTGCATATGGATAGTTTTATTAAAAACTGATATAACTCAGTGCATTGCATATGGATAGTTTTATTAAAAACTGATATAACTCAGTGCATTGCATATGGATAGTTTTATTAAAAACTGATATAACTCAGTGCATTGCATATGGATAGTTTTATTAAAAACAGATATAACTCAGTGCATTGCATATGGATAGTTTTATTAAAAACTGATATAACTCAGTGCATTGCATATGGATAGTTTTATTAAAAACTGATATAACTCAGTGCATTGCATATGGATAGTTTTATTAAAAACTGATATAACTCAGTGCATTGCATATGGATAGTTTTATTAAAAACTGATATAACTCAGTGCATTGCATATGGATAGTTTTATTAAAAACAGATATAACTCAGTGCATTGCATATGGATAGTTTTATTAAAAACAGATATAACTCAGTGCATTGCATATGGATAGTTTTTATTAAAACAGATATAACTCAGTGCATTGCATATGGATAGTTTTATTAAAAACTGATATAACTCAGTGCATTGCATATGGATAGTTTTATTAAAAACAGATATAACTCAGTGCATTGCATATGGATAGTTTATTAAAAACTGATATAACTCAGTGCATTGCATATGGATAGTTTTATTAAAAACTGATATAACTCAGTGCATTGCATATGGATAGTTTTATTAAAAACTGATATAACTCAGTGCATTGCATATGGATAGTTTTATTAAAAACTGATATAACTCAGTGCATTGCATATGGATAGTTTTATTAAAAACAGATATAACTCAGTGCATTGCATATGGATAGTTTTATTAAAACTGATATAACTCAGTGCATTGCATATGGATAGTTTTATTAAAAACTGATATAACTCAGTGCATTGCATATGGATAGTTTTATTAAAAACTGATATAACTCAGTGCATTGCATATGGATAGTTTTATTAAAAACAGATATAACTCAGTGCATTGCATATGGATAGTTTTATTAAAAACTGATATAACTCAGTGCATTGCATATGGATAGTTTTATTAAAAACTGATATAACTCAGTGCATTGCATATGGATAGTTTTATTAAAAACTGATATAACTCAGTGCATTGCATATGGATAGTTTTATTAAAAACAGATATAACTCAGTGCATTGCATATGGATAGTTTTATTAAAAACTGATATAACTCAGTGCATTGCATATGGATAGTTTTATTAAAAACAGATATAACTCAGTGCATTGCATATGGATAGTTTTATTAAAACTGATATAACTCAGTGCATTGCATATGGATAGTTTTATTAAAAACAGATATAACTCAGTGCATTGCATATGGATAGTTTATTAAAAACTGATATAACTCAGTGCATTACATATGGATAGTTTTATTAAAAACTGATATAACTCAGTGCATTGCATATGGATAGTTTTATTAAAAACTGATATAACTCAGTGCATTGCATATGGATAGTTTTATTAAAAACAGATATAACTAAGTGCATTGCATATGGATAGTTTTATTAAAAACTGATATAACTCAGTGCATTGCATATGGATAGTTTTAGTAAAACCTGATATAACTCACTGCATTGCATATGGATAGTTTTATTAAAACCTGATAGAACTCAGTGCATTGCATATGGATAGTTTTATTAAAAACAGATATAACTCAGTGCATTGCATATGGATAGTTTTATTAAAACCTGATATAACTCACTGCATTGCATATGATAGGTTTATTAGAAACTGATATAACTCAGTGCATTGCATATGGATAGTTTTATTAAAAACAGATATAACTCAGTGCATTGCATATGGATAGTTTTATTAAAACCTGATATAACTCACTGCATTGCATATGGATAGGTTTATTAGAAACTGATATAACTCAGTGCATTGCATATGGATAGTTTTATTAAAAACAGATATAACTCAGTGCATTGCATATGGATAGTTTTATTAAAACCTGATATAACTCACTGCATTGCATATGGATAGGTTTATTAGAAACTGATATAACTCAGTGCATTGCATATGGATAGTTTTATTAAAAACAGATATAACTCAGTGCATTGCATATGGATAGTTTTATTAAAAACTGATATAACTCAGTGCATTGCATATGGATAGGTTTATTAGAAACTGATATAACTCAGTGCATTGCATATGGATAGTTTTATTAAAAACAGATATAACTCAGTGCATTGCATATGGATAGTTTTATTAAAACCTGATATAACTCACTGCATTGCATATGGATAGTTTTATTAAAACCTGATAGAACTCAGTGCATTGCATATGGATAGTTTTATTAAAAACAGATATAACTCAGTGCATTGCATATGGATAGTTTTATTAAAACCTGATATAACTCACTGCATTGCATATGGATAGGTTTATTAGAAACTGATATAAGTCAGTGCATTGCATATGGATAGTTTTATTAAAAACAGATATAACTCAGTGCATTGCATATGGATAGTTTTATTAAAACCTGATATAACTCACTGCATTGCATATGGATAGGTTTATTAGAAACTGATATAACTCAGTGCATTGCATATGGATAGTTTTATTAAAAACAGATATAACTCAGTGCATTGCATATGGATAGTTTTATTAAAAACTGATATAACTCAGTGCATTGCATATGGATAGGTTTATTAGAAACTGATATAGCTCAGTGCATTGCATATGGATAGTTTTATTAAAAACAGATATAACTCAGTGCATTGCATATGGATAGTTTTATTAAAACCTGATATAACTCACTGCATTGAATATGGATAGTTTTATTAAAACCTGATATAACTCAGTACATTGCATATGGATAGTTTTATTAAAAACTGATATAACTCAGTGCATTGCATATGGATAGTTTTATTAAAACCTGATATAACTCACTGCATTGCATATGGATAGTTTTATTAAAACCTGATATAACTCAGTGCATTGCATATGGATAGTTTTATTAAAAACAGATATAACTCAGTGCATTGCATATGGATAGTTTTATTAAAACCTGATATAACTCACTGCATTGCATATGGATAGTTTTATTAAAAACTGATATAACTCAGTGCATTGCATATGGATAGCTTTATTAAAACTGATATAATTCAGTGCATTGCATATGGATAGTTTTATTAAAACCTGATATAACTCAGTGCCATGCATATGGATAGTTTATTAAAACAGATATAACTCAGTGCATTGCATTTGGTTAGTTTTATTAAAAACTGATATAACTCAGTGCATTGCATATGGATAGTTTTATTAAAAACTGATATAACTCAGTGCATTGCATATGGATAGATTTATTAAAACTGATATAACTCAGTGCATTGCATATGGATAGTTTTATTAAAAACAGATATAACTCAGTGCATTGCATATGGATAGCTTTATTACAACCTGATATAACTCACTGCATTGCATATGGATAGTTTTATTAAAAACAGATATAACTCAGTGCATTGCATATGGATAGTTTTATTAAAAACAGATATAACTCAGTGCATTGCATATGGATAGTTTTATTAAAAACTGATATAACTCAGTGCATTGCATATGGATAGTTTTATTAAAAACTGATATAACTCAGTGCATTGCATATGGATAGTTTTATTAAAAACTGATATAACTCAGTGCATTGCATATGGATAGTTTTATTAAAAACTGATATAACTCAGTGCATTGCATATGGATAGTTTTATTAAAAACAGATATAACTCAGTGCATTGCATATGGATAGTTTTATTAAAAACTGATATAACTCAGTGCATTGCATATGGATAGTTTTATTAAAAACTGATATAACTCAGTGCATTGCATATGGATAGTTTTATTAAAAACTGATATAACTCAGTGCATTGCATATGGATAGTTTTATTAAAAACTGATATAACTCAGTGCATTGCATATGGATAGTTTTATTAAAAACAGATATAACTCAGTGCATTGCATATGGATAGTTTTATTAAAAACAGATATAACTCAGTGCATTGCATATGGATAGTTTTATTAAAAACAGATATAACTCAGTGCATTGCATATGGATAGTTTTATTAAAAACTGATATAACTCAGTGCATTGCATATGGATAGTTTTATTAAAAACAGATATAACTCAGTGCATTGCATATGGATAGTTTTATTAAAAACTGATATAACTCAGTGCATTGCATATGGATAGTTTTATTAAAAACTGATATAACTCAGTGCATTGCATATGGATAGTTTTATTAAAAACTGATATAACTCAGTGCATTGCATATGGATAGTTTTATTAAAACTGATATAACTCAGTGCATTGCATATGGATAGTTTTATTAAAAACAGATATAACTCAGTGCATTGCATATGGATAGTTTTATTAAAAACTGATATAACTCAGTGCATTGCATATGGATAGTTTTATTAAAAACTGATATAACTCAGTGCATTGCATATGGATAGTTTTATTAAAAACTGATATAACTCAGTGCATTGCATATGGATAGTTTTATTAAAAACAGATATAACTCAGTGCATTGCATATGGATAGTTTTATTAAAAACTGATATAACTCAGTGCATTGCATATGGATAGTTTTATTAAAAACTGATATAACTCAGTGCATTGCATATGGATAGTTTTATTAAAAACAGATATAACTCAGTGCATTGCATATGGATAGTTTTATTAAAAACAGATATAACTCAGTGCATTGCATATGGATAGTTTTATTAAAAACTGATATAACTCAGTGCATTGCATATGGATAGTTTTATTAAAAACAGATATAACTCAGTGCATTGCATATGGATAGTTTTATTAAAAACTGATATAACTCAGTGCATTGCATATGGATAGTTTTATTAAAAACAGATATAACTCAGTGCATTGCATATGGATAGTTTTATTAAAAACTGATATAACTCAGTGCATTGCATATGGATAGTTTTATTAAAAACTGATATAACTCAGTGCATTGCATATGGATAGTTTTATTAAAAACTGATATAACTCAGTGCATTGCATATGGATAGTTTTATTAAAAACTGATATAACTCAGTGCATTGCATATGGATAGTTTTATTAAAAACTGATATAACTCAGTGCATTGCATATGGATAGTTTTATTAAAAACAGATATAACTCAGTGCATTGCATATGGATAGTTTTATTAAAAACTGATATAACTCAGTGCATTGCATATGGATAGTTTTATTAAAAACTGATATAACTCAGTGCATTGCATATGGATAGTTTTATTAAAAACAGATATAACTCAGTGCATTGCATATGGATAGTTTTATTAAAAACTGATATAACTCAGTGCATTGCATATGGATAGTTTTATTAAAAACTGATATAACTCAGTGCATTGCATATGGATAGTTTTATTAAAAACAGATATAACTCAGTGCATTGCATATGGATAGTTTTATTAAAACTGATATAACTCAGTGCATTGCATATGGATAGTTTTATTAAAAACTGATATAACTCAGTGCATTGCATATGGATAGTTTTATTAAAAACTGATATAACTCAGTGCATTGCATATGGATAGTTTTATTAAAAACTGATATAACTCAGTGCATTGCATATGGATAGTTTTATTAAAAACTGATATAACTCAGTGCATTGCATATGGATAGTTTTATTAAAAACAGATATAACTCAGTGCATTGCATATGGATAGTTTATTAAAACTGATATAACTCAGTGCATTGCATATGGATAGTTTATTAAAACTGATATAACTCAGTGCATTGCATATGGATAGTTTTATTAAAAACAGATATAACTCAGTGCAATTGCATATGGATAGTTTTATTAAAAACTGATATAACTCAGTGCATTGCATATGGATAGTTTTATTAAAACTGATATAACTCAGTGCATTGCATATGGATAGTTTTATTAAAAACTGATATAACTCAGTGCATTGCATATGGATAGTTTTATTAAAAACTGATATAACTCAGTGCATTGCATATGGATAGTTTTATTAAAACTGATATAACTCAGTGCATTGCATATGGATAGTTTTATTAAAAACTGATATAACTCAGTGCATTGCATATGGATAGTTTTATTAAAAACAGATATAACTCAGTGCATTGCATATGGATAGTTTTATTAAAAACTGATATAACTCAGTGCATTGCATATGGATAGTTTTATTAAAAACTGATATAACTCAGTGCATTGCATATGGATAGTTTTATTAAAAACTGATATAACTCAGTGCATTGCATATGGATAGTTTTATTAAAAACTGATATAACTCAGTGCATTGCATATGGATAGTTTTATTAAAAACAGATATAACTCAGTGCATTGCATATGGATAGTTTTATTAAAAACTGATATAACTCAGTGCATTGCATATGGATAGTTTTATTAAAAACTGATATAACTCAGTGCATTGCATATGGATAGTTTTATTAAAAACTGATATAACTCAGTGCATTGCATATGGATAGTTTTATTAAAAACAGATATAACTCAGTGCATTGCATATGGATAGTTTTATTAAAAACTGATATAACTCAGTGCATTGCATATGGATAGTTTTATTAAAAACAGATATAACTCAGTGCATTGCATATGGATAGTTTTATTAAAAACTGATATAACTCAGTGCATTGCATATGGATAGTTTTATTAAAAACTGATATAACTCAGTGCATTGCATATGGATAGTTTTATTAAAAACAGATATAACTCAGTGCATTGCATATGGATAGTTTTATTAAAAACTGATATAACTCAGTGCATTGCATATGGATAGTTTTATTAAAAACTGATATAACTCAGTGCATTGCATATGGATAGTTTTATTAAAAACTGATATAACTCAGTGCATTGCATATGGATAGTTTTATTAAAAACTGATATAACTCAGTGCATTGCATATGGATAGTTTTATTAAAAACAGATATAACTCAGTGCATTGCATATGGATAGTTTTATTAAAAACTGATATAACTCAGTGCATTGCATATGGATAGTTTTATTAAAAACTGATATAACTCAGTGCATTGCATATGGATAGTTTTATTAAAAACTGATATAACTCAGTGCATTGCATATGGATAGTTTTATTAAAAACTGATATAACTCAGTGCATTGCATATGGATAGTTTTATTAAAACTGATATAACTCAGTGCATTGCATATGGATAGTTTTATTAAAAACTGATATAACTCAGTGCATTGCATATGGATAGTTTTATTAAAAACTGATATAACTCAGTGCATTGCATATGGATAGTTTTATTAAAAACTGATATAACTCAGTGCATTGCATATGGATAGTTTTATTAAAAACTGATATAACTCAGTGCATTGCATATGGATAGTTTTATTAAAAACTGATATAACTCAGTGCATTGCATATGGATAGTTTTATTAAAAACTGATATAACTCAGTGCATTGCATATGGATAGTTTTATTAAAAACTGATATAACTCAGTGCATTGCATATGGATAGTTTTATTAAAAACAGATATAACTCAGTGCATTGCATATGGATAGTTTTATTAAAAAACTGATATAACTCAGTGCATTGCATATGGATAGTTTTATTAAAAACAGATATAACTCAGTGCATTGCATATGGATAGTTTTATTAAAAACTGATATAACTCAGTGCATTGCATATGGATAGTTTTATTAAAAACTGATATAACTCAGTGCATTGCATATGGATAGTTTTATTAAAAACTGATATAACTCAGTGCATTGCATATGGATAGTTTTATTAAAAACTGATATAACTCAGTGCATTGCATATGGATAGTTTTATTAAAAACTGATATAACTCAGTGCATTGCATATGGATAGTTTTATTAAAAACTGATATAACTCAGTGCATTGCATATGGATAGTTTTATTAAAAACTGATATAACTCAGTGCATTGCATATGGATAGTTTTATTAAAAACTGATATAACTCAGTGCATTGCATATGGATAGTTTTATTAAAAACAGATATAACTCAGTGCATTGCATATGGATAGTTTTATTAAAAACTGATATAACTCAGTGCATTGCATATGGATAGTTTTATTAAAAACTGATATAACTCAGTGCATTGCATATGGATAGTTTTATTAAAAACTGATATAACTCAGTGCATTGCATATGGATAGTTTTATTAAAAACTGATATAACTCAGTGCATTGCATATGGATAGTTTTATTAAAAACTGATATAACTCAGTGCATTGCATATGGATAGTTTTATAAAAACAGATATAACTCAGTGCATTGCATATGGATAGTTTTATTAAAAACTGATATAACTCAGTGCATTGCATATGGATAGTTTTATTAAAAACTGATATAACTCAGTGCATTGCATATGGATAGTTTTATTAAAAACTGATATAACTCAGTGCATTGCATATGGATAGTTTTATTAAAAACAGATATAACTCAGTGCATTGCATATGGATAGTTTTATTAAAAACTGATATAACTCAGTGCATTGCATATGGATAGTTTTATTAAAAACAGATATAACTCAGTGCATTGCATATGGATAGTTTTATTAAAAACTGATATAACTCAGTGCATTGCATATGGATAGTTTTATTAAAAAACTGATATAACTCAGTGCATTGCATATGGATAGTTTTATTAAAAACTGATATAACTCAGTGCATTGCATATGGATAGTTTTATTAAAAACTGATATAACTCAGTGCATTGCATATGGATAGTTTTATTAAAAACAGATATAACTCAGTGCATTGCATATGGATAGTTTTATTAAAAACTGATATAACTCAGTGCATTGCATATGGATAGTTTTATTAAAAACTGATATAACTCAGTGCATTGCATATGGATAGTTTTATTAAAAACTGATATAACTCAGTGCATTGCATATGGATAGTTTTATTAAAAACTGATATAACTCAGTGCATTGCATATGGATAGTTTATTAAAAACAGATATAACTCAGTGCATTGCATATGGATAGTTTTATTAAAAACTGATATAACTCAGTGCATTGCATATGGATAGTTTTATTAAAAACTGATATAACTCAGTGCATTGCATATGGATAGTTTTATAAAACTGATATAACTCAGTGCATTGCATATGGATAGTTTTATTAAAAACTGATATAACTCAGTGCATTGCATATGGATAGTTTTATTAAAAACTGTGATATAACTCAGTGCATTGCATATGGATAGTTTTATTAAAACAGATATAACTCAGTGCATTGCATATGGATAGTTTTATTAAAAACTGATATAACTCAGTGCATTGCATATGGATAGTTTTATTAAAAACAGATATAACTCAGTGCATTGCATATGGATAGTTTTATTAAAAACTGATATAACTCAGTGCATTGCATATGGATAGTTTTATTAAAAACTGATATAACTCAGTGCATTGCATATGGATAGTTTTATTAAAAACTGATATAACTCAGTGCATTGCATATGGATAGTTTTATTAAAAACTGATATAACTCAGTGCATTGCATATGGATAGTTTATTAAAAACTGATATAACTCAGTGCATTGCATATGGATAGTTTTATTAAAAACTGATATAACTCAGTGCATTGCATATGGATAGTTTTATTAAAAACTGATATAACTCAGTGCATTGCATATGGATAGTTTTATTAAAAACTGATATAACTCAGTGCATTGCATATGGATAGTTTTATTAAAAACTGATATAACTCAGTGCATTGCATATGGATAGTTTTATTAAAAACTGATATAACTCAGTGCATTGCATATGGATAGTTTTATTAAAACTGATATAACTCAGTGCATTGCATATGGATAGTTTTATTAAAAACTGATATAACTCAGTGCATTGCATATGGATAGTTTTATTAAAAACTGATATAACTCAGTGCATTGCATATGGATAGTTTTTATTAAAAACTGATATAACTCAGTGCATTGCAT